>CAIGRK010165611.1:0-14666 GCA_903798315.1 Fraxinus greggii | reverse complement strand
AGTTCACATTGGCCCAGGATTTCATTATCAACTTAACTGGATGAAATGTAGATCATAATCTCTTACTATCTAAGAGTGACGAATCCGCTATTGATCATTCACAACCTTCATATAATTTTTGACATATATTCGACGTGGGATTCAAGTCTCATAACTTGTAATGAGAACCACGACAAACCATCACACTCCGTGACCCTGGCTCCCACATCGAACTTGCTTTGCACTAGCTTATACTAGTTTCAAACGAACACTTCTATGTGGGCGTCACCATCCACACAACTCGATTGCAATCGAGAGACATTATGTCTGCTCTGATACCATTATTATATAACTTAAGAAAGTCATATCTCAGAAGCTAGTTGTTGAAGTTGAAATGTCCAAGTCTATATAACCACATATCAGAAAGGCAAATTTTCAATGTAGGATCTAAGTCTTATAACTTGCAATGAGAACCATGATATATAGTTCCAACTTTTTTCTTTTTTTTTTGTTTCCATAAGACTATAAATATCACAAACTTCGCCAAAAAACTAAAAATAGTAGAAAATTGTTGGTGTAGAGTCAAGTAGCTTGTTAAACTGTTCCCAAAAGATTTTTTTTTCCTTATTATTTTATTTTTTGTCCTCTCAATAGACAATTTGATAAAATGCACTAATTTGCTCCGAAATGCACTTTTGCCCCAAATGAAAATGCCTATTTCTAATGGCAGAATATGTAATTAGTCCTTGTTTGGTTCTCGTTATTTATAAAATATATTTTTTCATATTTTATTTTCAATCACGATCTTTATTAAAATATTGATACATATAAATTCAATTATTTTTAACTTTCTCCAACAAAAAAATATACTTTTTTTTATTCACAAATAAATTTACACCTTTTTAGTCTAACATGAATTACACATTTGCACGTTGCGAGAAAATTTTAAAAATTCGCCAGATTTTAGTTAAATCTCACCCTAAACTAAACCCTTTTCAATTTTTTTTCATGAACCAGAAAATCTTGGTGACATTGGTTTCAGCCGAAATGAATCCGACTTGTTGAGAGATTTTAAAACTTTTTTCAGCTTTTAAGCAATTATTTTATGCTGTTAAATTAGTTTCCCTGATTAATTTTGGGTATTGTACTTCTGGGATTTTCAGTTACTGATTGTTTATGTGCGTTTACGTTTCACGGGTTTCACTACTCTGAATCTCTATTCTATATTTCAGGGGCAATGCGTTGTTTAATATTTGATTGTTTCCACAGAACCATGTAGAACTGGATTTTAATTGTGCGAGAGAGGCTATTTGACGGGTGATGAGACTTCTGTTTCTTGTTTTGTATTGATTATTTATTTACTGATTTGGTCACTTTTCTACTTGTAATGTTTGTTTATAGATATGGTAGCTAGAGCATGTTGGCCTAACTTTAAAAGTAACATTAATATTTACTGATACCTACTGTTTTATACAAGTAAACCTTTTAAGCTTAGTTAGACGTGTTGATAATGAAAACTGGAGTGTTATGAGCTATGCCATGATTCAGCTGTCATTTTTTTCTTATTGATTTGTACCTCGATTAAAACAAATCTGAAAACATCTAGTTGAATTCTTTTATATGAAGAAAATGACCTTCCTCAATTATTGCTCAATTTTATTTAAATGCATGAAAATATAAAAGTTCAAATGTGAATGGTGGTGTAGTTCACTGATAAGCTTGAGGCGTCTGGACTTGATGGGGGATTAACTTCTATTCATTTTTTAGTCTCTTAAAACTTTTTCAACTAGAACAGATGGACTAGAAAGTGTTAGATGATGTGTTAATAATCTAGTCGATTGAGCTTGATCCGAGTTTAGTCAGACTAAGCTCACTTTAGCTCTACTTGATGAACAAATAAGCCTAGCTTTAACTTTTTCTGGCTTGTGGAGAGCTGAATGGTTTGTTTCGCTTAGATGATTTTATAACTAAATACTGTATCTGTAATTTACTAATTGAAACTACTGGGTTCTTAGTGCAGTTGCCTCTCTCTATTGACAATCTTCTTTTCAACGAATATATACAAAAACAACGTCAAGAAAAAATGGCAGGGAGTAGTCGATTGAAAAGAAATGATAAGCCTTCAATCAGATACAGGCATAATCCACTCAAGGTGGCATCCTTTGAGCTTTCTGATTTTGATCATGTAGCTAATCCTATCACTTCATCGGAAAATGATAAGTGTGCCCCTAAAAATTCTGAGATCAAATCTTCCGAGATATTGAGCACAGCCGAGCTCATTTCTGCAGCAAGTTATATATGGGATCGTGCAAGTCAGCCCCTGTCTATTCTTCTTCCAAAAACTAGTTCCAGATACAAAGCTGATGTCTGTCAGGGAGGTGACAAAACTCACTGTTCTAGCAATGAAGTAACTTTCTGTACATCTGCTTCTGCTGATCAATATTTTGCCGTCAATTTGACAAGTAAAACAGATTCTGCACCAGTTGTGTCCACAGATCTTGAATGTTTTAGTGTGATCCAGAAGATTTCTTGCTTTCAACCTAATTCTGAAAGTTATCTATTGAGCATTCTTCATGGTAGGTATACCACAACTCACGAGTCTTGCAAAGAGAAACAACTTTCAGGTATAGGAATAGCGCATAATTTGTGTAGCATATATGGATGGATGAGTGAAATAGCTCTTGCAAAACCAACGGAGATGGTAAATTCTGTAAGGATCAAGTACAGGGGGTCAAGTGACTGTTATGTTGGAAACTCTTCAAGTAGTCCAGCCAGTGGCTGCATTTCTACTAAAGCAACTGGTATAAATAGTTTGGTCTTTCTGAATTCTGATTGTAATGCTGAAGCAGCAGCAGCCGTAGGTTCGTTATCAAGTGTAGATGCCCAGTTTGACTTGAATGCAACTAAGTTTTCTTCATGCTTAGAAATTGCTACCAGTCCCCAAGAGATTGAAGCTAATGACTGTAGGACTCCTGCTTCAAGAATTGATGCAGACTTTCCAAAGTCAGGTAGTCATGCTTGTGAAGAAAGTGAAAAGGAAACCAACTGCCGATGTGAGCATCTAAACTATCAAGAGATAAATTCTATCAAAGGGGACTCTTCTGATGTGAAACTTTGTTTGTGGTCAAAGGAAAAACCTCATTATGCACTTGCCAAGAAAGAGCATGCTTTTTCAGGAGCAATGGCCGGGATATTTGTCAGCCTTTGTCTACATCCAGTGGACACTGTGAAGACCGTTCTTCAGTCGTGCCGCATAAATCAGAAACCCCTTCATCACATAGGCAGATCTATTATTTCCGAAAGAGGTGCGTCTTTTTGCAAGTTTGCTGGCGACTTTTTGGAATTAAATGTTCTTTCCAATTCAAAACTAACAGAATGCTATTATTTTCAGCAATTAAAAGTATGACTAATTTGAAGTTCATTATCAGGTATAATGGGACTTTATCGTGGCATTTCCAGCAATATTGCTTCTTCAGCACCAATTTCTGCTATCTACACTTTTACATACGAATCAGTGAAAAGTACTTTGGTTCCCTTTTTCCCCAAGGTGAAAAAATCATTCTTTATTTTGAAAGAGAGACAATTAAACCATTATTGACTTACTATTTGATAGTGTAATATACTTGTGTTATTAACATGCATATTTCTTTTTGCAGGAATATCAGTCTTTGGCTCACTGCGTAGCTGGGGGTTGTGCAAGTATTGCTACATCATTCATTTTCACTCCAAGCGAGCGAATAAAGCAGCAGATGCAAGTTGGTTCACACTACCGGAACTGCTGGTATAACTTCAGACCCTGATACATTGTCATATTGATTTTTGATATTTTGAATGCTCTACAATATGCAGTGACTTCATGTCAAGTTATAAAATATTAAATAGAAGGTAGGAAAACATTACAATTTTTTGACCCGGTTGACGGGTGCCCCTCATAAATGCATCAGATTGATCAAGCCTGACTGTTAACTAAAAACTCAGGTTTCTGCAGAGTCATGGGAAGAAGTTTATTTGGCGGAGCTGTTATTGTTTTGTTATGGTTTTCGATCAACATTGTCCTTTTATTACCAAGGGATTAGAGATATTAAACAAAACTATCTATGAAAAACTTAAATGGATAGCAAAGCCTAAGAGAAGTACATAATATAATTATCAGATTTGGCGGCGATGCCTTCTGTTTTCATTAGTGCTTTTTATTTATTTTTTACTTTTTCACAGAATTGAGTAGCTGAACTGGTTGCTTTTTTTTTTTAATAATTTCAATTTATTCATGTCTTTCAAGTTTCATTTAGGGCTTGTGTGAGCCCCATTTTTGTCAAAAAAAAATGCATTTTTGAATAGTGTATCGATGGGAAATGCGTGGCTAAAAAATAAGGAAAAGTTTTGGATTTACGTGTAATATTATTTTATTGAATAATGTGTAGTTGAAATGGGGTCAAAACACCATTCAAGCATGCATTTTTTCCAAAAAAATGGCGCTCAAACATTGGCTTAATATTTACATTTAGGTTGACTAACTTTATCTCTAGGATTGGTATTTAGCTTGGTTAAATTATGCCTTCTGTAGGAATGCCTTGATAGAGATTATTCAGAAAGGTGGTTTGTCTTCATTGTATGCTGGATGGGGAGCTGTACTCTGCAGAAACATTCCACACTCTGTCATCAAGGTAACTTGGGATAACATATATTGGCGTGATTGTTCAGGGGAAGATATAATTTGAAGTCTGGTTATTGGTCATTTTATATCATTTTTTCAGGTTATTTGATCTGTTTTTTCTGGTAATTCTGGGGATAGCATATATTAGCGCAATTGTATAGAGTTGTAGTTCCGGAGTTGATTTTTGGTTGTCTTCTGGATGTATTATTGATTATTTGATTCAATCTTTAAGCTTAATTTTTGACAGATTTTCGGCTTCCACCAGAAATTCTCATTTTTAATTTCTCGGATTTACTTATTTCAACTGCAGTTCTATACATATGAAAGATTGAAGCAATCGATATTGCCATCAGATCAATCAAATGTTCAACCTAATACATTAGTCACGGTTTGTTTTCTACGATGCTGAATAACCCAATTCACGATGCTTCTCTTTTTGACATTGCTTCCTGTTCTTGCAGCTAGTTTGTGGAGGACTGGCTGCATCTACAGCTGCATTATTTACGACTCCATTTGATGTTGTCAAAACGAGATATCAAACTCAGGTTAGTTATTTACTTTGTCTTTGCTAATTTCGGTTTCTTGTCTTCAATTTTGTGGGTTTGATTCGTAATTTAGCCTGTTTGACTCATGTTTATATGCTGTTTATAAACACTCAAGTCACTTTTCATCCACATATTTCGAGGACCCACACATATTACTCACACATCCGCTACTTATTTTGATCTATTTATAATTTAAACTATTGATACACTTATCAAACATGCTTAGTATTATTTAGATTGCAAAACTCCAACAAAAACGTTTTCATGCAGATTCCAGGATCTGTCAACAAATATGATGGTGTATACAACACTCTTAAAGAAATAGCGAAGCGTGAAGGCTTGAAAGGTCTCTACAGGTGAGGTATAAAAAACATTTTGCAGACTTTTTAACTGAGGATAGATATGTCGCTCGTTTGATAACTAATAATTTTAGATTGATTCAAGTTTTTCTTGGGGTTTTAGTGGCAAAGTTGATAGATAAGTAATCTCTAATGAAAAATATAGTTCTAGAAGAAAGAGTTTGATCAATGAATCTATCATCGACTATTCAACTGTATCAACTGAGGTTTCCAAGCCAACTTGACGAACTTGCTATATGTCCAAATCTCATTGGAGGCAATTTATTTCCATATTTTTCTTATATTGATAGCAAGAAAGATTTTTTTGCATAGTGTAATACTTTGATTTAGTGTTTGTTGGTCAAACTTGTCCATTTTCTGAAGTCATCTTTGTCATCATATGCTATAGCTGATTAATTCTATAGCCATGGGTCCATCCAAGCACCACTTAACTGTGTTAGGTCACTTCACTTTAATTTGCTCGAGTCCAACTGATTGCTATTTATATCTCCTGAGCTAGAAAACGTGGCTTAAACAGAGGGAGATTTAATTTCATGCATCAATTTACCTGACCTATTGTAGTTGCTTAAATGTGGCTTTTTGTCTTTTTAGTATATCTAGCAATGAATAGAACATAAAATAAATTTATATATCAGGCCCTATGTATGTTGAAAACTAGGGCTGGTTGGTTATATTTTGATTTTTCTCCCGGATAATTTTTTTGGCTTTGGATTGTGAGATGCTTGTTCTTTTCTGCATTAAAGATTTAGAAATCTCTTGCTATCTCTGATTTGATAGCTTATGAATCTTAATTTTACTATCAGGGGTTTGACTCCAAGATTGGCAATGTATATGACTCAAGGAGCACTCTTCTTTGCATCATATGAATCTTTCAAGAGGTTAATATCTTTGGAGGTTCCCCAACTGAATCCTCTGCCAATACAGCTCGAACAAAGCACTGAAGATGATTCAGTAGCATTGGATTCACCTGTCTCAGTTACGGCATGATTTGCACTGAGCATGTAGAGCATTCTCCTAATGTCATGTTTGGTATGCGATACAGGATGAGTGTGATAGACAAGATATTAATTTGTTTGTCCTTTACATTTTTTTCCAGTACGGCACAGGAAAAAGTAGATGCTGGAATTAGAACTGCTGACCCCTAATTAGGCTTCTCGGTGCCTTGAAAATGCGGAGAAGTTTTTGTTGTAACATTAGTGTGCAATAATGGATGTATTGAAATGAGCCCTACGCATTAGGGGTAAACTTTATTTACGATAATTGAATGATTTTCGGATGAATTTCTTTATGTTATTATTTTTCTTCTTCATTTTAATGACAATTAGGATCTAAGACCGTATAAATTTTACATAGCGAATTATGGCCATTGTAGAAGCCATGGATTTTGGTTGAATTTTGAATTTTCAAACTTGAAATTAATACAAGACAAACTTGTTTGGTAAAGAGAATTATGTCATATTGAAACTTTTTAAGAAGAAAAAGAAAATAATTTTGTGAATTAAGTAACAAAAAACTAAATCAATTTTTTGACGTGCTTGCTTTGAAATTTTATTTATAGTACCTCTACTTAGAAACTAATAACTAAAATCAACAAAGTTGTAGTATAGTGGTGAGTATGTCACCCATGTGACCTGGTCTTGATCATTGGTAATAGTGAAATTTTTAAGCATAGTGTTTTAATTCATTTTGGCCTTCCCCGCAATCATTCTTACGAAGCACTTCTAGAAATAATGCAAGAGAGAGTATACAAAGGGTTATTTTCATAAAATGTGCAAAATCTTCTATTCAAAGAATAGACTTTAAGCATAATAAATTACAAGAAAAGAATTACCCTATTACTTTTCAACAATGGACTCACTCTTATTCTGTTTTCACTCCCTATCAGCTAAATAGTATGAACACTATGGTGTTTGTATCGACTTTGCCTATAAAAAATGAAGTAGTTTCGCAGCAACCAGGTGCATGGCAGAGCAACGTTAAAGCCAAACTATCCCAGTTTCTCAGGACGAGATTTCGAGCCATCAGTTGTATCAACCCATGTTTGGAGAAACTTCCTTGTATGATATTCCCTATAATGATTTCAGTGTGTCATCCTCTTTCACAATTCAGATTGAACTCTGCGCTGGTCGGGTCATTAGAAAAGCCTATACTCGAGCTATTGGAGGGAAGGGTGGATTAAGTACTAAAGATGGCAAAACTTCTTCCACCTTCTTGTGAACCTTAGATTTCGACTCCTCTGTTCCTGAATCAATCAAATTCTTCATTTCTTCATCAGAAAATACAATCAGGGAATCACATTGCAACGTTTGTTTGTTCGGTTCCTGCCCAACAACAATAGAGGCTTCTGCAGTATGAAAAATCGCAACACAAATAGAGAGTGTTTGTAATGAGGATAACTTTGCATGGAAATCAACTGCATACTGTCCATCATCAATTACCCTTATTGTCAAGGTTGGTATATTATCAATTTCCCCCTGCATACAGATAGTTCATTATGATTAATAATTTAAACAATATTTGAGACGAATAAGACATACAATTACCCCTGGAGTCGAAACCGAACAAGCTATAATCTACAAAGTGGAAGTACAATGAACCATAGTCACCGGTTAACCTGTCTTGCTTGGAATCATATTAATTTCCCACACCAGATGGAGATATTACCTGAACAAAGAGTTCCAATGGATGCTGATTGTCAATGAGGATATGGTCTCCAGCAATCTGAACGTTTCTATTGCCAAAAATACTGAGACGGCATGTCATGTCCCAATCACCACAGTCGCATCCTCCACCTCTCCTCTATTGGTCTAGAAACGGTTAAGGGCTGCAACTTTCGGTACTTTGCAAACTGTGGCTTCCAGACGGAATCACTACATGAATCTTTCCAGGACTCGCACAATCAGATATTGCAGCCTTTCTATTCTGAAGTGGCTCATCATCGGCTTTATCACGACCCTTAAATTTCAGGCACTCTATTCTTGACCGGGACTTCCATAATAATAGCCGCAATTTCAAGCTCCGGATGCAGTTCTGCTGCAACCAGGGGATTATTTGAGGAATCAAAATGACCACTTTCATGGAATGCTTAGTCGAGGATGAAATTTCACCAGAATTGAACTATGCATTAACAGCATCAGGGGAAGAGCAAGAAGCATCTTGAGATGAAGCGTTTTTTCTTGGATTGGCAATGTCATATAACATAAACTCTGTCACAATTAAGAGTTTTCTGAAGCTCCAGCACCTTTTCATTATGTTTGTAAATAACAGGAAACTTGCATCTGCCCTATCTTAGAGGATTATCTACAGGGATCTTTTGATCACAATCCACTAGCATCGCTCTTGTTGCTGTGATCAAGTGAGTGAAATGTGTAGACCAAAGTTAAAAAAGTTTCCCCTTTCTGCGTCTCTGCGATGTAAACATCTTCTGGACACTTCACATAAAACTCAAAAAGAGGCACTCTGTCTTCATTCTCCAACTTACGATCGCCATGCAGGTGTGCTGGATTAGACTACAAAATCGAATTGCTTTTCTCTTTCTTTTCAAATTGAGAATTGTATTCTGAATGAAGCAACTTGTTTGATAAGTCGTGCAATAGGTATTTGCAAATTTTTTTGGTCATAAACCTGATTTGTCGTCAATGGCGGCTTCCATCCAGCCGCTTTAGTCGAAACTTATAAACTGTGAACCCAGAGACACCCTTTTCAGCCCAGTATTTGACAACCTGCAAATTAAATAACATGAACACCCTAGATATCTAGAAATTTAAAGACAGGCCATAAAGGCATAAGCCATAATAAAGACACACACTACATATACTAGACTTTGAGAAAAATCAAAATCAAATTCAAAATCAAAATAGACAAAGTAATCCAAGTTTTTTTCCTCCAATAAGTTATGCTAAATGAGAACTGCATTGCCCAAGGAAAAATACATTATACGAAATATAACAAAAAGGCATTATATGGGGATATGCTATGGCCAAGAGACGACTACGGCACCCACAACAGTTATGGTATCAACTTTCACTAGAAAATTTTATAAAATTGCTCGTAAATAGCAATGTTTTTGTTGGATGACAAATCCAGCACAATTATGCAAAACACAGGATTGCCATCTTATCACAATAGAAAATTAAAACAGAAAGAACTAGATGGATAGGGGGAGGTCAAGGATGACGACCTTGTACAAGCCATCATAAGTATAAACCTTTCCTGAATAGCAATTTTCAGTCTTTTGACATTTATTTCCATGCGTCACTCTTAACAGGTATAGATTGTTCCATACAGTTCTGCAAAAAAAATCTGGAAATTACCCAGAGATACTTTCACCCTTTAAATGCCCATGAATATAAACACAATTTTATTTGCTCAACCAGGGTGAACTGTACGCTATAGGAAGTATACTGTAAGCAGGAATTAGAGAAGCATAAGATTAAGTTTACATAGAAATATGCCAAACAAAACGCTAGCAAGGAGGACTTAATGTAACTAACACACAGAAAGTTTCTAAATTTAGCTGTTTGAAATCTGTAGCACAAATACCAGACTACAGACCTTCAAGCAGGGAAAAAGCAGCCAATAGCATAACACAGAGACAACTTCTTGCATCACAAATTATATCAAAGTTAAATTGTATTGAGCCAATCATATAGAAAATAGGGTTCTGAAAGTTTGCAGGCACACAGATTTATAGTAAACAATCAAACTAGTAAGTACTAACCTGGTATTAATAAATATGATAGAAAGGAATAGTTTGATAAAGATATGGCAACAAAATAAGACAGTTCCTCCATGAAAAAACAATTGTCAAAAAGACAAATTAGACAACCTTAAAAACTGAATTTGAAAACTTTTTTTAGTTGCAATTACCGTCACGAACAATAATATTTTTTACTCGGTGCAGTACTAGCCTTTTGTAGGAGATTGTGCATCCATCCTACTCATCAATCTTATCAACATCCAATTTCATTACGATTTATGGGGTGCCTACTTTCTCTATCTTCAATCATCAGTTATCATCCATCTTCCATTGTAGATAACAGTTTCTAACTGGGGCATATAGTTTCCTTTTTATGTTAAATCAGGTTATCTAATGCAATGGGTATAGCTGATCTCCCATATTACCATGAATTCTATGCCATTCATTGCTATTACGCGTAGATTTTAAAATGCATCATCACAAATCTCTCCAGTGAAAAGACGCATTTATCAGTCTTTCTTTATTGGATTTGAGCCGCTACACAAATTTTAGCTTAGGGAAGTCAAGGACAATAAAGATCCAATTATACTTGCGTTCTCCCTGCCAAATAAATTAATTTCCAGTGTCAGACATAATGTTTAAATCAATGCATCCTCATTTAGAAAACTGAAACTCAAAAGTGCAGTCCACGGTCAGCTTATCATATATTCGGTAGGTGGAGTGGGAGTACAATGAAACAGACAAACAGTGGAAAGTGGAATATACATGCCCTCAGTCCCAGATTACCACGTTCCATTACTTGATCTCTGATCTGATGCTTGTTACCGAGCAAGTTTTTCCCACCTTGACCAGGGTAAACAATTTCCTCAAAGTTGTCTTGATCATCTTCATACTGGCCAAACAAGATGATAGATGTAGCAAGGGGTAGCTTGTACTCACAACAACCCACCAACTGAAGGGAAATGAAAATGGAAAGAAAAAATAAAACTCTACATCATGATTTCTAGCAAAGAAAAGAAAGATTCCATGTAGATTATGGAACACAACAAAATGGAAAAATAACAAAGGATCCACCAAGAAATTCTAATTCGAGTGAAAAGACATGATTAGGAAACTTTGTGTTACAATAGAAAATCCTTAAGAGCTTCAAAGGGCCAAGACAATTCCAAAGATATTGTAACTTAGTTCTGATTCTGTCAACAGATTTGCAAATCTGACATCTGCCAAGAGAAAATATTCCTCACCCAAAGGTGAAGCTAAATATCATGCCTCTTACATGGTCAATGGCCTCACAAAACATTGAACCATTTATCTAAAAGAGGTATCATCTTGCAATAAGCCAGAGAACCAAATTACAAAATAAAAAGCACGACGGCATCCATGATCTGAGAATAGTGAATAAAGGATCAATATTACTGAATTACGAGCAGCAGTGCCAATAAAATCAATTCCGTTCAGCCAGTGACCGTGAAAACTGACAGCCACCAAAAATTGATGACCAACATCAATCCCTGTCATCACGAATGCATTTAAAAAAACATTTTTACTTCTTCAGAAAGATATAATACCTTTAAAACTCAATTTAGTATCCAGACAATTCAACGATTTTTCCAAGCCAAGATATTGATGACATCATCTTACTTTCATTCACGAGAAATCGAGGGTTAAAATGGTTTTTTAGGGCCACCTTTGGTTAGCGGGATGAGCGGGATTGATAAAGGGTAACTGGCTCCATCCCATGTTACCTAGAAACTTCTTTTTGCTGGAATGCTTTTTATCACATCGAGGACTTAATATACCAGCTGACGAAACAATCCTAAGGGGTTTGGATGTGTTTATCCAGCAAGGAGTGACATAATAAAACAAGAACCTTCCTTCCCCTTCCATCCCATGTTCACCACCCCTTTGTTCCAATTCAACCTCCTTGAAATTTATTTGAATTGGACAACATTAGATGAAGCCAAAATCACACTGATTAGGTCCCTTTCCTCGAAGCAGCTATAAGATTGTTAGCCCACAGCTCGCTTTGTGGTTGTGGAATGTATAGAAGGTTGTATGGAGGTGGCCTGGCTAGGCAGAAATGCAGGTAAAGAATGGTGGCTGTTATGCTTGATGGAGTTATGCTTTATCTTTTCACTGGGTAAAGGCTGAGGAGATGAGTAGAGGCCAATTGTGGAAGGTAATTTTTCAACTATCAGTCCTCACATTTATCCTCGATAAACAAAACACAAGATAATTGAAATGAATCCCAAAATAAAAAGTCCATAATTGTTGACCCTCAGAAGTTTTTAGTCAGCCTCATCTATCAGCGGACCAAACAAGAATGTTTGTAAAATTCCTGTTGCAACATCCATAGAAATTTTATATTTTAGTAGGATGAGACTTCGTGGTAGAATATAACTATCTGCAAAATCTTAGGGTGTGTTTGGTTTGCATTCTATTACGAGAATTTATTTTAAGATTGCAGAAAACGCATTTGGCTTGTCATTCTAAAAATCTAATTCTCAAAACAAAAAATTAGAAAACTGGTTTGGTTTGAAATTGACGACGAATGGCTTGAGTTAAGAGTGAAAGAGGGAAAACGATTTGGTTGTTTTAATTTGGATTTTATTTTAATTTTACATGTTTTGAGCATTTTGAGCGATTTGATTGTTTTAAAACGTTAAAAATACATATTTTATGTTCTAAATTAATCTTGGTTTCAAAAATACCAAATCAAACAAGTTTTGGATACTTTACAAAACTGAAAAATTGAAAACAACTTGAAATCAGCAAACCAAATGCAACCTTATTTTTAAATAAGAGACTCTTTGTGTGGCATTCAAATATATTCACCACCAATCAAGAAATCTCTCAAAATACTAAGATGAAGAATGGCAAAAAAGGTAAATCGAAAAATATTTACAGCAGATTATTTATTACTGTTTAATTACCAAGTACAACAATATGATGAATCCTAACGAGCAGAATCAATGCGTGACACTGCACCTAATGTCATGTAGGAACAACACATCAAGACAACATGCAAAGTGCAAACTAAACTAATTCTTATTAGAACACACAGATGCCAGGTTTTAGTGCCAAACCATTGTCATCGCCCTAAAAATGGATAACTAAACAACTGCCAATTTTTATCACCAAACCATTGTCGTCGCCTTAACTATGGAAGAACTGATCTCTTACGTTAAGCAAAAGACTCCATTGCAAAAGCTAATATATAGTACATAATACACAACTATAGAATTCTCCTCAGTGTCGTTCATCTTAAAACTTCTAGGAAAACTTTTAGCGTATAGCACAGTTAACCAACCTGGAATGAAGCCAAACTTCTTGCCCGGGTATAGAACAGCTCCAGTCTCCTTCATCTGATAATTTTCAACAAACACAAAGGAAGGGTACAATCATATTGAAGACACATAGCAAGAATCAAATAGGAGCAAAATCTAATTTTGTGGACAAACTTCAAAGTACATAACCAGAGTATTGTTTACCACATTTAAATAATAAATGTGTCCTCTCTCTAACAATTTAAAATTTTAATTGAGGAGGCTCGACAGAGAGAAGATGGAGATCATCCATTCAAGTATCAATGCTACCTATTTACGAAAATTGTGCCTTGAATTAAGCATGGACGGGAGGAGAAGAAGTTTCATCTCTAATATCTTAAGCTTTTAAATGAGGCGATTTGCTTCCTACTTAACTGCACAATATCCAAGAAAAACTAAATTACTTCTAAAGATGCTAACAAATTAACAATGAATATGAATATTAAAACGAAGCCGAATTATGAGAAAGTGAACATCAATGGAGCCCGCATGTATTCACATATTTAATCCAGGCAAAATAGTGACATGCCATAGTTACTGCCTTCAAATCAGGTCGTGGCCTTTTAGTATCATCTTCAGTTGTATAGTTCTTCTGCACAAATTTCAACACAATAGCTGAGGTTAATTCATTTTGCTATTGACAGATGGAATTCTCAAACAGGAAATCAATAACATAATTGGTAATATAATAATGAATTCAACTGCTTCAAGCAACAAATACATTGCCACATCCGCATTTAAGGCACCTGTCATGGAGAATTGAAGGTATTAGAAAAATGCAAACCTTGGATTTTGAACTCCTGTGTGATTTTTGCTCACTTTCAAGTCTTTTACATTTTATCTTCTTCCTACAAAGAATTAATACCAAAGCATCTTTTTTTTTTTTCCCCTTTTTGATATGTAACATTAAAAAATAAAAAAAAACTTTTGACGTTTAGTAGTAACTAGTCATGTTTGTTTGGCAAAGCTTATTTGAAAATCAAATTTTTCTCAAACTCATTCTCCCAATAAAATAATTTTTGCACATGGACATAACTTTTGCTAGTCTTTAACCAGATATTCACCAAAAAATTCATTTTCCACTTCAAATAATCTCTCCCAAAC
>CAIGRK010165409.1:0-16634 GCA_903798315.1 Fraxinus greggii | reverse complement strand
GAATTTGATGCATTAATGGTGAATGGAACTTGGTCCCTTTGTCTCAGACCACTCACAAAACCATTTGTCTGCAACAAATGGGTGAATAAGATTAAAAGACGACTTGATGGGAGCATTGAACATTATAAGGCACACCTAGTGGTCAAGGGCTTTGATTAAAGAAGTGGGGATAACTATCATGATAGTTTCTCACTAGCAGTAAAACCTACCATCATCAGAATGATTCTAGCATTTGCAGTAACCTTTAGATGGAATATTAGGCAGTTAGATGTATCAAATGCATTTCTTCATGGGATACTTGATGAAGAAGTCTATATGGAGCAGCCAAGGAAATTCATTGATGAAACCAAACCAGAGATTGTGTGTCGTCTGCATAAATCACTCTATGAGCTTAAACAAGCACCTAGGTGTGGTTCAAGAAGTTATCTCATCAACTACCGGAATTTGGTTTTGTAGAATCCAGTGTGGATTATTCTTAGTTTATGTATATTCCCGACAAACTCAAATTAGTTGTGTTAGCATATGTTGATAATATAACTTTAATGGAGGCTTAAACAAGCACCTAGGGCGTGGTTCAAGCGCCTATCTCATCAACTATTGGAATTTGGTTTTGTAGAATCCAGTGTGGATTATTCATTGTTTATGGATATTGCTGACAAACTCAAATTATTTGCCTTGATATGTGCTGTTGATATAATTGTTGCAAGGTCACACATGCAAGCTATAATGGACTTCATAGAACAATTGAAGTGTAGCTTCCAAATTAAAGACTTGGGGGAATTAAGCTACTTTCTTGGAGTCCAGGCATCCCGTGATTCATCTGGCCTTCATTTAATGCAAACTAAATACATCCTGGACTTGCTTGAGAGCACCATGATGTCAGTTGCAAAACCTCTCTCTAGTCCCACAATATCAGGGACAAAAATATCTTCCCATGAACGGCCACTATTGACCGATCCAAGTGAATACAGAAGAGTAGTTGGTGCACTAAAAACTGTTCTTTATCCCAACCCGATATATCATATGCAGTGAATCAACTTTGTCAGTTCATGCATTCCTCGAGAGAGCCTCATTGGGTTGCTATGAAGCGCGTTCTTCATTATTTAAAAGGATCGATTGATTATGGTCTCTGTTATGCACCTTTTTCAATCCATTTAAGTGCATATTGTGATTCTGACTCAGCTGAAAATCACGATGACAAGAAAAGTACAAGAGGGTTTGGAGTTTTTCTCAGCAAAAACCTGATTTCATGGTCTACTAAAATGCAAAATTTGTCTCAAGATCGCCAACGGAGGCTGAATATCGCTCCATGGCATTAGCCACTGCAGAACACTATTGGTTTCGCATGTTATTCAAGAAATTAGGAATTGTTTTAAATCAGTCACCTACTCTTCGGTGTGATAACATTGGAGCTATAGCACTAGCCTCTAATCCAATGTTCCATGCTAGAACAAAGCATGTGGAAATTGATTATCATTTTATCAGAGAAGGTTGTAAACAAGGATATTACAGTCAAGTATATCTCCACACAAGACCAGACTGCAAATGTCTTCACAAAAGGGCACAATGCTAATCGCTTTCAGTATTTACGTTCGAAACTGTTGATGAATAATCTCCCCATCAGTTTGAAGGGCATTAGAGTAATTGAAGAAAGTCAATCATCTGGTGAACAAAATCTGCAGAATCTCTGAGTTAGTTTAGGAGACTCTGAAATCTTTGAATTATTTTAGGATATTCAAATGTGTTTTGTTCATGTCAAACGCTCCACTAGTCATTGTATAGTTACTAGCTGTTACATGGAAACTTGTATAAATTCACAATCAGTACACAAGGCTTGATAAGCCAACCATTCAAAATATTCTCCATATACTTTGTGTTTATCTCCCAGTACATATATAAAGATACATATTCCAAAACAAAACATCAAATTCTTCGTTGGAAAAAAAAAACCCACTGATATATTGCAATAAACTGGGCAAAACTGTAAAAGTTTCCCAAATTAACAGAAAAAAATTACAAACCATTTAAATTATTATTATTCAGAAACAAATGAACTCGACATTAGCAAGTAGATAGTCCCTCCAAGGTACAGATGCCCTAAAATTTGCACCCGAGAAACAAGAATCACAATTCACTAAATTCTTCGGTTTATTAGCTACGAATCGAAAATAAAATAATATATATCAAGCTCGAAAGTCAATCAGGATAAGCGGCACCATTATGAAACCCTAGAATAGAATTTGTAACCGGATCTAAACTCTACTCAGACAAGATCTAAACAATTTGATAGCCACGACGAATATTATTTAATAAGAAACGCAAAATTTTGGGATAAAATTACATACCTTTGCTTGCTTCGAATAAAGGAGTAAATGAATTGTTGAATCTACGCAAAATCAGGTGTATCGTGTATGTATAGGCTGTAGGGAATGACAAAGATATTGTCACATCACGTACCCCTGAACTTTGGTTAATTATATTTATAGCCAACTATTTCTCAATATTTCGTGATAGGACGTTCACATGGAAAAGTTGAACTGAATAAAATAGAATAGAATTTTTGTATGAATTCGCCAATTTCGTTGTTGGTACTTGAGATCATTCTGATCTACAATCAGTTCTATGTTCAAAGTAATTTTCAAATTTTCTAGTTGAATACTTCAAACTTAAATATAGGGTGGACAAAACTCCCAAATCGAATCGGATCGAACCAGACTCGAACCGAATTGAATCGAATCAAGCAATTCTTCTTAAGTTAAATACCCGGACGAATATCTGAATCGAGAATCGACATGTTTGATTTGATTCTCAATTCTCGACCAAGAACCGAATTTTTCTAATTTTTAAAATTTTTTATCTTAAATAAGTCGAATTATTATATTTTTTAAAATAAATTGCTAACTAATTAATTTAGTCCAACCCCAAAATATGATTTTACTATTTTTAATTTCCAGCCCTCAATTTAATCAAATTGACATAAATTTTACTCAAATATGTTACTGTAGTATCGTTTCTACCGTTCTATTATTGTGAATTAGCCATCTTCATCTTTTTATAATTTTTAACAGTCAAATCTATGAAAAACACAACAAAGATAGGTGCAAAAGATATAACAAGATTGAACTACATTATTTTGTAAGAGATGATTAAATATGTCATAATCGAATTACTGTAGCGTTGTGGTAATATAAAAAAAATTAATTATAGTACAGAACCCCAAAGCCTAATAGAAAGGAAACGAATGAAATCAAACCTGAACAGTTCCGTAATTAAATTTAAACATGACAATTCTATTTACTAAATACCCGAAAATTTCTAGTTTGATTCGATTCTAAAAACCAAACCCAATTGGACCATGCTCAACTCTACTTAAAAATCTTTTGAAAAGATACAAAACCTAAACAAACACTGATTTAACATGATTTAAACTCGCTAATTTGTGTTCAATTATAATACGAATTTTATTTATAATGAAATTCAAACATAAAAATTTTTTCTTCTCAAATGAGAAAGTTCGGAGCGTGATCAAATTTTTAACTTTCTCCTTGACAAAAGATACTAGCTTTTCAAGTGAGAAAGTTCGTATTACAAAGTAATTGCATAATCAATCCTAGTGACATAAACCATTCACATACTTTGTTAAATTATCACGCAATCCTCGCATCAAACTATATTAAAGTTTTGTTATCGACCATAAGTTAGTATCCGAAAAATGCCTGATCAACCACTCAAGATCTACCAAGTCCTCGCCAGAAGTCAGCCCTTATCGTTGGTGGCTAAGGTTGTGTTACGTTACAATAAAAGCATAAGTGAAGCATAACTTATTAGTCAAATTGATCACTAGAAAAATGTTCCAAAATTTTACCAATAGGCATGTAGTATATATAAATAACTCTTCTATGTCGAAGCAAGAGAAAATTAATATAGTCTCAACATATTTAGAAAAACAGCTAAATGCCAAATACTTGAAGATATGCCTGCATCAGACAAGTAGGAGATGACAGCTAACAAAAAAGGAAAACCAAGTTCTTAAGCAATTACATCCCACTCTGCATCTTATATATCATAAAAAGATAATAACTGGGGGAAACTTAGAATATCTCGGAGAGGAGATTCGCGGCAGTGGAGATAGCTGCCCCTGTTATCGCACATTGCACTATCTGCTCGTGAGAGTGATCGTCTGACGTCAAACCCAATGCTGCTCCAGTGATTGCTCCAGCCAATGCACTATTTTTCTGCACCAAAGTCCCACAAGACAATCACTATCTTCCCCCATTATTAAGCACATGCCCAACTTGGCTATAAATATTATCCGTCCATTGTAAACTTTTGGTTTTGTTAAAACGACGGACAACTGATCTACTTTCAACCTTCCATCACTTCAGATTGCAATTTTCTAAAATGTAATCATTTTTGAACTTGTGGAAGACAAACACAAGTGAAACTTACAAACTTCAGGATTTTTAATTTTTCTCTCCCCCTGGGAGAAGGGAGTAGAGAGTTAACAAAGCCATATTAACAAAAGATAGCCACCTAACCTGCCCGCAAGAAAAATACATATTATATATAACAGAAAATAACAAGGTTATACTATCGAGAGAGGGTTTTGAGCATTTTCCTCTTTTCCTCGTGTAGGCACGTGAGTGTGTGTTTAAATTTACACTAACATGTGTTGTAAAGAAAATGAAAAAAAATTACCCAATCGTGAACTCCACGTGCCTCTTTCAGTCCATAAGTAAGACCTGAATACATCCCTGCAGCTACCCCTGCAAAAATAGAAAAAGTAAATTAAGGATTAATCTAAGTGTACATAGATGTACGGTTAACATAATGTGAGTCGGGTGGGGCCCACACTATAGTATCGTTGGTGAGCGTGGGCCCCACCTCACTCACATTATGTGAACCCCTATGTATACGTCTACGTACACAAAATTCTTCAGCATCATATGAGGAAGGGTGGTCTTACTACAAGTACATAAAGATTTACATAAGGAATACATAATTATATATGATACTCTACAATTTCCTAATTTAAAACACAACTTTTTCATGCAATCATTTTCCTCCACATCATTTTATTTTTATGTGATCCCTTATGTACCATTTTTATGTACAAATAGCATAATCCTATCAGAAACGAAATGCATTACTGCATACACTAAGAGAAATTTGTAAAGCACTAAATTTTGACAACCAGAGATGGTAATATCAGTTACAAGAGATTAAAAAATCAACCTTTCAAGTAAAAACTGAACTCAATAACCAAATAAAGACTTACCCCATTGCAGGGATTCTTTTCCAGTGCTCTCCACCTAATATCATAATAATGGCCACATATTAATATAGTGTAATTTCATAAAAAAGGAGTGATAATCTCACTACAGCAAATGAGCACATTCGTAAATAAGGCATTCATTCTCAGAAGAGAACTAGCACCCTTACTAAAGCTGTAAACCATGTGGCTTGAGTATACATGGCAAGCACCATAAGCAAGCCACACAATATTAGATTCGGGCAGGATATAGAAAAGGAAGAAATAAATCTATTAGCCTTGTTGGGAGCTGCACACAAAGGAAGGCCTCAGGCGTAAATAATGGAAAGAGATTTCCATATGAGAACATCTGCTTGTTGGAGTTATTTTGTTCCTAAAACCCCCAAGCAAAAGTTTTTACCTAAATTCCAAAGAACAGTTTTGAGGAGTTTCTTTAGTTTTGTAATTGACTCGGGCTAGCCAAAGAGCTTGATTTAATTTTGTAATAGAGTTAAGTTTTTTTAGAAGACCTCTCATCCATCAATGAGTATGCCCACTAGTGAGTATGCCCAATTTATATTCCGGATTCCTTCTCTACAAGGGAGTCTTGTTAGTAAAGATGCTCAAGATGATAGCAAATTTCACTGCTCTTTAAACAAGGGTACCTGGGTTTACAAGACGGACGGACAAAGTTTTGTAGTAAATTTTTAACATCTTTGGTTTCTTCGGATAATTTTGCATTCACTAAAGTGGTTTGAGAATTTTAAGAGTTCTTTCAGATACCCAAGAGCGGCTATGAATTTTACCATTGGCAATTAACTCAAGCTCCAGGCAAAAGTATCATGTTATAGTTAATTATTGTTGTGATCGTGTTCCTGTGATTAAGCCAGAGGTTTTTCCTCCTCAAAGCAAGAGGTCTTCCACGTAAATCCGGTGCATCATTCATTTCTTGTTCCCTCAATCATGTTCAGTTTTCGGGGTTTGGATAATTATTGATCATGGAATTTTAGCTATTGATTTGAGCCATTCCCAAGACACCCTACTGTACCATAACTAATCATCTGCCTGTCCATAGGCAAATGCAGTGGCTGCCAAACCACTTCCATCACTCTTGCATAAAGTCATCAGATGATGATGGAGTATCCTATATTTCTTAATAGAAATATTGCAAAATAAGATTTAGCCTTACCAGGGCCTCAACTGAGTTTCTGTTAGTTTCTCCTGAAAAAAAGTGTGAAGAGTTATTAGCTACAAGTCTACAGCCATCAATTAGTATTCACTCTTCAGATCACATTCACCATGCGTTCAGTGTGTACAATATGCTGAAACCATAACTCGCACTACAAAAGAAACATAGTTCATAGAGTCGATAAGTGCAATAATTCAAGCTAACAGATATTGCAAACATATACCATACACAATATGATTTGTCCTTTTGAGTACAACACGTCCCATTTCAGTCTGCAATCACAGTTAACCCAGGCACCCGAGATTTCTATGCTTGTGTATGCATCTATGCACATGACACAGCTCCAGAATAGAACAAGAAACTAGATTTTACCACTTTTCGCCCCGAACATTTCAGGAAACAACACACGATTCTCAACAAATGCCTCTTTCTCCAATATAAAATATACTAATACCTTTCTATAATCACAGCTAAACCAAGCACCCGAGGTTTCTATATTTCTGTATTATATATGTGCACATGACAAAGCTCAAGAATGACAAGCTCAAGAATGACTACGAAATTAGATAGGCAGGTTTAACCACTTTTTGCCCTTAACATATCAGGAAACAACACGTTTCCATTATATATTATACTAATACCTTCCAAATGTAGCACATGACTTACCATTAGCAATAATTTGAACCTCCCGTTCCATATTACCACGCAAAAAGGATTTCACCCAATGACTCATGCCTTGACCCTACTTGAATTAACATGAGCTACTACCCACCAAATTCAAGCAAATTCAAGTCGCTCAAGAACTTTGAATTACCATAAAAATTAGTTATTCCCATCTTCTTAGAGGAACTATCCAAATATAATGATCCGGAATTACTAAGGGACAGTCTTAGACTCAAATTACCCGTATTACCTTCAATAAGAAACAAAATTTTCTTATTTGGGTCTCTTTCATATTGCTCTGTATCTAACTCAAGGTTCTCCTCTGAACTTGTCTGCATAAATAATGTATAGAAAAATTGACAATATATAGATTTTTTTGCTTTTCCAATGCTTGCTTATTAGGCCACTTGGTCGAAGTAAATCATATTCCACAGCAGTGCCTCCGCATCCCAAATACTACATATATTATCGTCTCAACATTGAACTGCGCCAGACAGTATTGAAAGGAAAATAACAAAAACTTATGTTCTTTATATTGTGTATATTGTCTATTCTTTTTCAGTACATCGTCCAAAACATTCACTGAGATTACCACTAAGTAAATATCATCCTACTTGTACCTCTAAGCCCCCGACTACGGTTCTTCTTCGGGCCACCAACCTCAGGAGGAGCTATGCCGCCTGTATCTCCACTTGCACCTGATCAATCACTTTCCATCTCAAATCTCATCAAGAACCCAAAAATTAGACAAATTATCCATAAAATAATCCAAACACCCGTTCTCAAAATCTAACAGAAAATTAACACAGAGAGAGACCACAACAACAAATCAATAAAGTGAAAAACCCAACATACTTTCAACAGCTACGAAATAGGCTTCACGCGATACAGCTTGAACAGCTCCAATCTGCCCTCAATTAGCAAAAAGCATAAAGATCAGAACTTTTCACATATACATGCATGTGCGCGCACACACATGATATATATATATATTCCGTGTATAACAGTGAATTTATTATATAATGTGTAAATAGACTTGCCCCGGCGGCTTTGACGAAACTCTCAGCAATCCGGTTAAGGAGAGGGTGGCCCAGATCCAAAAATCCTCCCTTTTTACAGCTGCTGAGTTCATCAAGAACCGTGCGAGTTTCCAAGTTACTGCTACTCATTTTTACGCAAATTTCAACAGAGGAGAGAAGTATGCAAAATACCCAGTTCTAAGAAAATTAACGGTGAAAGATCGGAGAGAGAAATCACTTATTTTAGGAGAGAGAAACGGGAAGTTCAAGAGACTAGGTGCGAGAGGACACGTGTATCTGTGGACAGGGTACGTGTCCAACATCCACAAAACCAGAATGAGACATTTTTCGGTGTTAGACGTGGAATATTTTTAAAGAGCATATTCTATCATTTGAAGAGCATGTTTAAATTTAAAGAGTTAAAATTTTAAAGTACTTCGACAAGCTATTTATATTTGACACTTAATTTTATTACTCTCAAAAAATATTTATTATTTTTTTATCTTTTATTTTAACTAATTTTTTTTTATATTATTATATTATTTATCTACATTGAAAATTGAAACTTTTTTAATACATTTAATTATAGAGATTGAATTTGACTCTTCAAATTTAGAAAGTTAAACTCACTCTTTAAATTAAAATGTTAATTTATAAAAAATTTTGATGTATGATTTTAAATGTTGACTTTTTAAAATAAAGAATATATCATATTTAAAGATTATCTGAGCACCTGCTTTGCCGACAAATTATTATGAGAGTTTCCTACGGGTCAAGTGACTAGGTGCGAGAGGACACGTGTATCTGTGACAGTGTACGTGTCCACTATCCACAAAACCAGAAGAAACGAACTATTTGAGCTGACTATCTGGCCTAGATATTGCGACGATCTGATGTGATTGAATCCTACTAGCTGTCCTGTGGTGACAGGAAAAACAGAAGGCTCAATCTGTGTTTGTATTTGAAAGACGAGCCCATGATTGGTATACATTATTTTTTTCATTATCATTTTTCTACTCATTTTCGATCAAATATTCTTCAATAAAATAATATTTTTCGTCACATCAATAANGTCCACTATCCACAAAACCAGAAGAAACGAACTATTTGAGCTGACTATCTGGCCTAGATATTGCGACGATCTGATGTGATTGAATCCTACTAGCTGTCCTGTGGTGACAGGAAAAACAGAAGGCTCAATCTGTGTTTGTATTTGAAAGACGAGCCCATGATTGGTATACATTATTTTTTTCATTATCATTTTTCTACTCATTTTCGATCAAATATTCTTCAATAAAATAATATTTTTCGTCACATCAATAACTTTTCCTTCTTTTTCAACCACACATTCTCCATCAATCTACTATTTTAAAATACATTCTTCCACAATAATATGATTCAAACACACGACCTCAAGCAATGACAATTTATTGTGAAAACAATCTGCAGCAGCCTCTGGCTTCTTATGATGGCACGTCGACCAGCACTAGGACTACACTGGCAATCTGAATGAAAACCTGATCTTCTATAATTCAGAGCCTCGTGTTCTGGAGAGCTTTCCTCTAACCAATGCTGAGACACGACCGGACTATCATGTTCAAACCCGGCTGCAAGTTCTCTCCCTCAAATGGAGGCACAGATTTGAATTTACTATACAAGAAATTAATTCTTAATGCGATTCTAAGGATTTAGAATGTAGTTAGAATTTCCCCCTCTAATTGAAATAATTGAAAGGATCAACATTGTATAGAAGAATAATTCAAGTCCTTATATGTCAATTTACGTTTTGGAAATCAGTTGATGTGAAATTATTCCTTTTAGCATATTTTCCTCAATATGATATCTCGTTTGAGTAGATTAATTTTAAAATTTATGTGCTCGTTTTCTATTTTAATCGGATATATTCGTTTGAGTTTAATGAGTTTAAAAGTTCAATCTTGTTAAGAAATAAACGTTCAAATTGCATCAAGTTCCCGACATACGCTAGTTGTAGCAAGTGATCGAACAGGTAAAATGCAAGCTCACATTAGGCCTTCAAGAATAATTTTGAAAAGTCGTCATATCAATTGTTCTTGATCACCCTACTCGACCCGTAGGAAACTCTCATGGAAATTCGTCGGCAAAGCAGGTGATAGATTGTAAAGCAAAAAACACTCCCCGTCTTACACCTGTGATGCGAAAACTATCCCATTCTGGTTTCAGTTTTGCTAGAAAAGCAGGCTCGATGACAAGGTTTTTGACACACATTATACTTGACAAATTTCCATTGAAAGTTTAAAAAAAAAAACCAAAAAACTATCAATCAAAAACTGCCAAGTCAATCCCTGGAAAAAGGCCTCTTAATCCGGTTTCTTCAGCTTTTTCCTCCCTCCATCAGCTTGTAGAAAATCAATTAAATCTTCACACCACGTAGAAAGGATAATTCTTCAGCTTTCTTCTCCAAATTCTACCTCCTTCCTCTAAGCTCAGGCTTTAAGCCCAAACACACGCAGATATATATATTAACATTTTCTCTTCAACTACAAATTTTACCAAGCCTATAACTGTTGAAAAGTAAAACTTATCCAAGGCTGCATATTTAAGGAGTGAAATTAATACTATCTATTAATATTGTTTCGAATTTATCCAAACTGGCTTACACTGGAGTCAATTCTTTTAAGTTCCATTAGATCAGTGGCTGACGGGATTATTAAAAAAAATAACAATAATAATTTTTTTAAAAAAACCCTAAAAGTCTAGAGTCCTAAATTTGCAAGAAAATGAAATTGAGTTACTAAAAACGGAAAGAGAATAAGTGACCAAACATGTTTTTATCCCATGTTAACTAAACTATGTCACACCCAGAACCTCATTGCAAAATTTAGAACATCCAGTCAATGAAAAACGGATTTGTGAATTTGTAACTACATAATGTGACGATAACATATTGAAGAATTCAGAGTGATTAGGACTAATAGATCCCTTCTCGATGTCCGAGTGGAATTTTAAACAGTATCTAATACCGATCCAGGCCAGTTTGACGGGAAAAGCAGCAAATACATACTATGTATTGCCCTGAGAAATAAGCATATACATGCCGACCAACCACTTCTCACCATATGCTTAAAGTCCCAAACAAAATCAGAGACAAAGCACAATGAAAGTTCTCTGAAATAGTAGAATGCGCTAGATATAACTTTAATTGTAAACAAAGAGTAATGTACTAATGTGAGACATAAAAGGGCGTTCCTACTTATGATGCTATAGATGGCTGCCTCAGTGTACGTTCTAAATCTTCTCTCACTAAATGTTCTCTTTGATAACTATGCACAATGAGAACACAAAACTATGTTACATGAAGTATACAGAGTCAATATACGATCTTGAGGTTATATATTATGACTAGGGGATTATACAAACAATCGAATCATTAATATCCAGGCCAGCAACATTCCAGGTAACAGCACGAACTTTCAAGATAAGTATAACAGACATCAAAACGAGGAATATTCAAAACACCTACACAAAAGCATGTTTGATTCACAATATTGGATAAGGATCGTATAGTACTGTCATATTTGCTTACCATACAGGCTAGAAAGGAATAAGATCAATAACAAAAACAAGTGACAATTCAACAACAAAAAAAGCATTCATCACCAGTTAATCAAATCAAAATGACATTAAAAAACCAAATAATAACGATGAAAGGAAACTCAAATGGGATTTTGAATCAGCTTTGAGAACAAGATGTTAATGGTTCACGTCATTCAAAATAGTAACATAAAAAGGATCTCCTACTATAATCCAACAAAAAGTAAACCCTGATCGTCATCAAATTAATAGAAAACCCCCAAATACCAGATACCAAAATGCCTATCATCCATTTCCCAAACGTTGGGGGAAGGGTGATTATGTAATCTCAATCTACTCTTCCTCGGTGGCGGTCTCACCGCTCTTCTTGTTGTGCTTCCTTGCATACCTCTGGTTCCTCAAGAACTTCGGGTCCATCTATATATACATAAATAAAAAAAGATCACAAATTTACGCATACAAAGATATATACATACATGCACTTGTACAAGAATAAACTAAGCCTTGTCCTCCATAAATTTGGATCGACTACGTGAATCTTTCTTCTCGATTCCATTTTATTTTGCTGCTAGATCTACCGAGAAATCTTAAAAATACTCTACCGAAATTACATCACACTCCTAGTAACGGGAACCACATACACACAAACAAATATATTATAATAAAAAAGAAATCAGGCGAATTGGACGAACCCCTTTGGTGGATGTGTGGCGATGGCGTTTGGGTTTCTTGATGCCGTTCTTATGGGCTTTGTGTGACTGATTGTGCGCTGTGTGATTCTTCGACTTGGCCATTTTCTTCTCTTATTCTTCTCTGTACTGATTCAGAAATGCAATAAAAGAAATAGATTTCAGATAAAACATATGACTTACACACATACATCATGCACGTATAGACAGGGGAAAAATATATTGAGAGAGGCACATACCTGCTGTAAGAGACGGCAAGACGTTTCTGCGTGCTCTTTTATGTGTGTGAGCAGATGAAGTTGCCAAGTTTAAGAACCCTAATCTGGGGTGTGTGAAATGACCAAATTGATCTTGTTGCTTTAATTGGGCTTTCTGGACTCGATTATTAGGGTTATGGGTCTAGTTCTTGTTTCCTTTTGGGCTCACTCAAGCCCAAACCTATAGAGTCTTCCCATATATAATTCACATTTTTAGCTTTCTCTGAAATATAAAACCAGAATTTTAAACATCACATTTCAAAATTAAGATTTACAAGATTTTGTTTCAAAAAAAATCAAATGATAATTAAAATTTTAAATAACAATAATTATATTACAAAATTAAATATACAAATCCATCCCACCTAATCAAGAGCCCTGCTATAAAAACAGTGCCAAAATCCAAGCCAAATCGGGGGGTGAGGGCCCCTGCCTCCAATAGGGGGGCCACATGCCCCCTGGATTTTGGGCCTGTCATTGGCCCTGTTTGAAGAGTTTAATTCATTCCCAACTACCCACGCCAAAACCCTAATCATTTTTATCCTCTCAAGTTTCTCTCTTTTATCTATCCAATGCTCTCTCCTCTCTCTAGACTTTGCTGGACAGCATCGTCGCCACCACACCATCGGCGCCACCTGGCCACACCACAGTCAACCTTATCGCCATCTCTACTACACCACAACCACAAAAAAAATTTCCAAACCCACAGCCTCTGCGACGCCGCCACTACCACCACCACAAATATTCCTAAACCTAAGTTGCAGCAACACATGACACAACGACGATGAGGAATAGATTGTCATTCGCAGTGGCGACGGGACTCACATCGTCGTTGCTTCGTGCCAATTTGGATGGATTGAAATCGAGTTTTACATGGAGGCTGTGAATAACCCCTGAAAGCCCTATTGCTATTTTATTGGAAATCTTCCAGAAACTGAAGCTGTGGGACAGCAATTGGAGACGAAGAGGAACAACAGGTCTTGTGGTGCTGGGATGTGGCAGTGTTGGTTTGAATCCTGGAGATGTTGTGGTGGTTTTGTTGGGTTGTGTGTGGTGGTGTTGTGGTTGATGTAGCGGTGATGGCGGCGGCGAAGTTAGTGCCCGACAGGGAATTTTTTTGGTGGGGTTGTGGTTTTGGAGTGGTAGGCTGGTGTTGTTTACAATATTTGACATAATGTTTTTGCTGTTGGGAAATGATGGTGGTTCTTCTGGTAGGAATGCGATTGTTGGCAGTGGTGAGTGCTTGTCACAAATGATTTGATTGTTTGTGATCAATAAATTGGTTAATATTTGACCAATAAGTAATACGGGGATAAACGAAATAGATAAATTGTGATCAATAAATAATGTGTGTAGCCTAAAAATTTGTTAATTTGTGATCAATAATTTAATAATTTATGACTTAAACATAATTTATGGTCAATTAATTTGATATTTTGTGATGAAGAAATAAGTCGTGACTTGTAAAATTTGTAATTTGTAACAATAAATAATATGTGACTATTAATTTGATAAATTTGTGATCGTGAAATAATTTGACCTACAAAATTTTTAATTGTGACCGAAAAGTTATTTGTAACTAATTAGTTTGACAAATTGTGACCAAATTGTATAAAATTGTAACATTATATTTAATTTACAAAATATATTTTTTAATTAATCATTTTCGTAATAAAATTTAATAAATATCTGAATTTTAAAATTTTAAACTTTTTATCTTAATTTTGAAAAGAGATAAAGTTAAAACTCTTATTTATGATTCCTTCTCTGAATTTTCCTATAAATTTTACTGTTCACAAGCAAGAATTTACAATTTAGGTTAACAATTTAGATTAACATAAGGGTGTCAATTTGGTTCCGGCGGCCCGTGGCTCGGCTCGTAGCTCAATAGAATCGAGTCAGGCTTGGGCTGAACCCCATTTTAGGGTGTCGGCTCAAGCCCGAACTAACATGTGTGGGTCAACACGGGCTGGCCAGTGTCATGGATTATTTTCGACCCGTAACGAATCGAGCCTAAAAATAAATAAATAAATAAATAAAACTTGCAAAACTTTTAAAAAATTATTTAGTTGTTGTTTAGCTGCCTTTAATAAGGAAGCTGTACAGCTGCCTTGATAAGGCAGCACATACAACAGCCTTAAAAGGCAATTATAAGGGGAAAAAAAAAGAAAAGAAAGAGTGAGTTCCTCGAGCCGAAAGTTCAGGTCAAATCTAGATTTTTTGGTCAAGCAAAAGCTCGGCTAGGTTCGGGCAAAAAAAAGTCGAACCATTTTTACTCAAGTCAAGCTCGCTTCAAGTTTCAAGTCGGCTTGACTTATTTTGTTGACTTCCCTAGATTAACATTTGGTTTTAGACTTTGATCATAATCAACGGTGATAATGTAGAGTAACATACAGAGATAGATAAGTTAATTTAATATCAAAATAAGTAGCTTTTGAGTATTGCCCTTGTTTGAGTTTCGTTTTTTCCATCAAAATGTATTCTTGAACAGTGATTTGACCACATATTCTCCATCACAACACTATTACAAAATGATTTTTTTTTAAAAAAAAAATGGAGCTCAAACAAGCTTTACAATCTGCAAATGTCTGTGGGAGAATATTTGAGACAAGAGTTCAGTGTATGCGTGATAATAAAGAAAGAGAAACAAATAAGACGATATTTTTTTAATAAATAGGATTTCAAATTAGCGTGAAATATAGTAACATTAGAGTAAGTGTATTGGTTCCTTTCGGACTTAGTCTGCAACGATTTTCATTGTTTCGGGGTGTACTTATACACTCAATCTTCTCTTCGACTGTGTTCTAAAATGCTTCCATTCACTAAGAAAAGAGAAGCCCTGTTGCGTAATTCGTCTGATGAACCTCCTTCTTCAGTCGGTCCCTAAAAAATATAGAAAAGAGTTAGAAACTATAAATTAATTGAGATAGTTTGTAGTTTAGTATTATAAAGGTGATTATGCAATATAAATTAGTAATTTTGAAACATTCAAAAAGATCTAGTAATAATGAAATGGGTACAATGTAATGATTTTTATAAACATAATCATCTATCGCATTTATCAAAATTAATTTGGTGACATATGAATTTTTTTTTTTCAATTTACGCATCCAATTAATGTTTCTATATTAGTTTATGGAATTAAGCAAACACATAGATAGAGGATTTATGCAATCGTTCTAGTGTTTATTCTGCTACTGTATATATAATGATTATTTTATTAATGCATGTACTAATCAATTATGATTATTTTATTGTACTATGAATCATGATTATTTTGTATGTATATCATGTAAACTCAATGATAACAATGTTTATGTATCAATTTGGTTAATTAATGACGAAACCAAAATATCTATAGTAATATGCTAGATGAATATTATATATTATTTTTTAAAGGAAATAATTTTCATCAATATTACAAAAGAATATTTTATATTATTTTTCAAAGAAAGTAATCTTAATAAATATTTTAGAAGCATTATTTATTGGTCCTGAAAAAAAAAATTCACTATTACTCTTGAAGAAGTATAAAAATAATATATATTTGTATTCTTGAATAATATATTATTGTGTTTCCGAAGAAACACAACTCTATAAATAATACATGGCTCCTAAAAAGCTAACGTTTCTAAATAATAAGTTGTTGTTGCTCCTTAAGTAACACAACATTATAATTAATATTTCAGAAAAATATTATTTGCTCGCGAAAAGCATAAATTAAAATTTTAATATTCCAGAGTAATATTGACCAATTGATGGAGAACATATAACTCATGTCATGTGGACATTGATTCTTATATAATTATATCATAGTCAATCATGCTATCAAGAATTAACTATATTTTTGTTTGATTAAGTAGTTATTCAAATTTTAAACATTGTATTGACTGACCCAAAAGTTCAACAACTCTTATATTTTATTGTGTGGCATGTCCAGTAAAACCATTACTGGATCAATAATGATGCAAATTAAAAATTCAAATGGACATT
>CAIGRK010165386.1:0-12041 GCA_903798315.1 Fraxinus greggii | reverse complement strand
TGCTATTTTCCATTGGTTTATAGGCTGATCACCTTGGTTTTGATATTAGTTGTGGCAACTACTAGTGTTGAAAGGGTATTCTCTGCTATGAATCTAATCAAGAGTGACTTGCATAACAAAATAAGAAATGACTTGAATGACAATTTGGTGGTTTACACAGAGAAAGAGATTTTTGAAAAAATTGAGAATGATGCAATATTACAACGTTTTCAAAATATGAGAGCACATAAAATTCAGTTGCCTAAGTTTATAGTGTTTTTCTTAGTATTTTGGGTTATATTGAATTATATTCTCATATGTATATAATTTTTTACATATATATATATTGAATAAATTTTAATATTATTTAATTAAATATTAATAAACGACCTCGATATTACAATCGTTCATTGTCAACGGTCAATGGTAAAAGTCCGTCCTAGCTGAACGTAAAACCTGGATTCGCCCCTGTTCACTTCAACACATGATTTTTGAAGAAAATAAACGAACATCAATATATTTTTTTAATACATTTATACATTATAATGTGGTTTCTTTTACTAAAATGAAGTGGTGTATCGAGATGTTAAAAATATAATAAAGAATGACAAGTTTGAAACAATCTCTCTCAATTTGTCATAGATCCACTCGCAAATCATCCTATATTTTAAAATGTTCATATTTATCACTGCATTTTATAATGTTAAATCATTAAATTCACTTTCAAAAGTCCAAATTACACAGACTAGTAAGATACTTATTAATTTGTGTCCTCGGATGATTTATGAACACTAATGAATCCTTTTAGAGAATGATTTTTATGGGAAAAAAAAAAAGGAATTTAGTAAAAAAAAAACTGATATTATGTTGAGTCATGTCGAGTACATTTACATTTTGGTTACCATAGGTTGTATTTGAAGAGTCACTCATGATTTTATTGACTATTGACGTCCACGATGACAACACAAGCATATTGCTATCGTTAGCAAAAATCAAATTTGTTGTCAATTCCTATTGACGAAATCGATTTTATGAATAAAATGAGGTAAATTTTATATTGTTCGGTGGTTGTATATTGATATTTAAGTTTGAAAATCATTTGTGATCATTGTTGACCGTAATATACAAATCAAAAAATTCCTCTCACCATGCCAGAGTTTTACCTCATAAACTTTATGATTCAATGCTTAAATAAGAGTAAGAGGAGAAATAACTATTTGGGATGAATGTATTAATTTTGTTTGCCCTTTCTTAATGCCCGCTATGCCTATTTCTAGATTTCCAACAAGGCCTCGGGGGTAACTAAATCTTTATAGTTGGTGACACGTGGCATTTATTGATTGGTTGACTTCTAACCGAATCTGTTATCTATTCACATTTTATTCACTGGCCTATGTATCCCTCATGTGTGATTTGATAATTAGCCATGAAGCCACGCTTTACATTCTCATTCATTTGTGATTTGATAATTATTTTTGTTCATGTGAAATAACTAATGAAACCAGTTTAAGTATATTTGCTTCGCCTTTCTCACTCGAAGTTTATTGCAAGACCTCGCATTATAAATGCTCACTTATGCTTATTGGGCTCTGACATGATTTGAACATTCTTGAAAACGTTCGCTCGGAAGAGATAAAGATTCGTAGTTGATCCTTTGAATTTTAATTGTTAACGAACAGTCTTACCTAATTTTTCTTAAACTGCAAACTAGTGATTTTAAATTGAAGATTAAAATGTCCAAGATATTAAACTTCATTAGACATGGCTAATATGTAGCACGATGAAGGGACGTGCTATAACTACAACAGTTTTTTGCATGCATCGATTGGGTTGTTTGCGTGTTTCAATGTGCATGGCTTGCACTTAATTAATGTGCATGTTGTACACGCGTGATCTTGTCATTCATTTGAAATAAATTTTGAGCGCCCTTTTGTATTCAATGAATGGAATTGATTGTCTCCTTTTGTGGTCAAGATTATTTCGATATGACTTAATGGTTAGTGTCTCCAGTAAGAAATTAGAAACGTCGTCTTTACATGTAACTCAAGATCAAAATGTGCCGCAAATGTCATAATAATCTTGAAAGAGTATTTCGTTGAAATTTGAGAGAAAGTCTCTTTATAATTGATGCCTTCCCTTTGAGTAAAGTCCTTTGTATCAAGACGATCCTTATATTTTTCCACATTATCGTTCGAATCCCTTTTGGTTTTAAATATTTATTTGCAACCAATGTGATTTGTACTTTCAGGCAATATGACAAGTTCCCAAATGTCATTACTTGATGAAAGTTGATAGTATCTTCTTACATCAATCTAATGCAATTCTTATATTCTTGGTGAAATATTATAAGGTTATCTGGAATTGCATTTCTCCTTTCTCTAGCGAATCTCCAAAATGGCATTTGTTCTTGAGATTGTTGAGTTTGTTCTTTTGGAACAATCTCTGAATTGTCTATAGAGGGTTCTGAAATATTTTCTTGATTCGAAATTGTTTCTTAAACAAGATTTGGAGCAAGAATTTGTCACTGGTCCTGATCATTGTCAATTACAACAGAATGAATATTTATATATTCCTTATCAAAGACAAAATTTCTAACCTTATCTCTTCCCGCAAACTCTACATCCTCAAAGAACAGACATTCTCTGTTTCGAAAATTGACCTTGTAGTGGGATCATAGAATTTGCAACCCCTTGAGCTCCCAGAGTATCCAACAAAATAACATCTAAAAGTTTTAGAATCCAGTTTCTTTTCATTAGGCCTATATGACTTTGTCTCAGTTGGACAACCCCAAATGTGTAAGTGCTTCAAACTAGACTTCTTACATGTCCATAGCTCATAAGGGGTTTTGACAGTTGCTTTACTTCGTACTCTATTGAGAATGTAAGTTGCAGTCTTTAATGTTTCTTCCCAGAGAGATTCTAGCTAGGTAAAATAACTAATCATATTTCTTACTATGTCTTTAAGTGTTCTGTTTCATCTTTCAGTGCCCCATTCATACTAGGAGAACCTGGCATGGTGTATTATGGGACGATTCCACATTCCTCTAGTGAGATTAATCATCTATGAAAGTAATAAATGACTGTTGGTCATTTCAAGAAGATGAAGGGAATGACCCACATATATCCATATGAATTAGTTATATGATGTCCGAAGTTTTATTGACACATAATCTTCTTATATTTGTTTGTTTTCCCTAAATGCAATTAACATAAACATTTAAGTCTAAAAATAAGAGGATCAAGAATCCCTTCCGCGACAAACTTTATAATCTTCTTTTAAAAAAATGTAACCGAATCACCTATGCCATAACGAAATAGAGTTCTCTTTGATTAATTTACGTTTAGTATCACATGAATTCACATGCAATATTTTATTATAAGAGGTAACCGAATTAAGTAAATGTAGATGATAATAACCAGATAAAGAACTGATACCCATAATATTTGAATTAAGAAAAAAATTAAATTTAGTATTTTCAAATGAGCAAGAATAACTGAATTTGTCCAATACAAAAATAGAATCCAAATTCCGTCTAAAAGATAGTTCCACAAAAGTTTCTTTCAAATCCAAATAAAAACCAGCCTTTGATAATAATTTAAGAGTTTATATAGCCTCAATTTCAGCTGATTTACCATCGCACACATAGATGAATCTTTCAGCATCATTTGGTTTTCGGCTATTCAGGCGACCCAGAATAAACACACTTATATGAGTAGTTGCACCAAAATCAATCCACCAAGTATGTCTAGGTAACCAAAGTGAGAAACATACATTTCTTTACACGTTAAGCATGGTATTTGGTAAAATCCTTCTTCAAGTGTCCAGGGATTCCACAAAAGTAACATCCAGGTAATTCATTCTTTTAAGGCTTCTGTCATTTCGTTTGAGCTGGATTGGGGTGCAACTTCCTTATTTTTTCTCATCTTGAACTTGTGGTTAGGTGTACTAGCCAAGTGAACACTTTTAGTTCTATCTTGTTTTAACTTTTCTAAGAGCACATAGTATGAAATGAGCTCATTAAAAGTTTACTTCTTCTTTGATAATTATAATTGACCTTAAATTGATTGTACTGTGCAGGAAGAGAAATAAACCCAAATGTACGAGTATTTCATCAGATAGCTCAATCTTTAGTGCCTTTAGTTTTGAAACAATATGGACATATCCATGATGTACTCCCGAATATTTCATTTACCTTTATACTTTAGTGAAACTAAGTTCGCCCGAAGCTTAATAGATTCGGCTTTATTGTTTTTTGCTAAGCGTTTATCAATTTCATCAAAACATTTCTTGGCAGTAGTTACCTTATCGGACATGAGACCCCTAAATGATTATGGAATACCACGTTTCATGATCATAAGACTCATACAGCTTGAACGATCCCACTTATCAAAGTCCCTTTTTCATCAGCAGAACTTTTATCCATAAGTACAGCAGTTTGTTCAATCCTTAACGCAATGTGTAAGTCCACGCAGTTAAAAATGATTTGAGCGTTCTCTTTTCAGTTTTTAAAGTTGGTTCCATTAAGCACAATATTTGAGTTGACATTGGCAAATATTGTAGAAGTCGAAGAATTAACTGAATAGAGAACAAAATCAAAGAAATATGTTCCCATTAGGGCTTGTATTAAACAATCAATTAATTCAAATAATGATAAACCCCATCGTAAGAGACCAAGCACATAATTGATATTTAGTCTTTGGACATAAATATCAATTTGTAAGTGGCACTCTTTGTATACTAATCAAATATCGTCAATAAACTATGTCACATAAAAAAACTTTATAATTATCACACTAAATATTATTTTGGCCAAATATTTACTTTCGGCCAATTAACATCTGCACGAATTGCATACACGTAACTTTCTCAATATTCCAAATAAATTAATTTAGATAAGATATGTTACATTGATAACATGTTGTTTTAACTAATCTATTTTGAAAAATTAGTAATCCGATAGAAATTTTAATACCAAGATTTGAATTTGAATTGCTAATTCCTTACCTTTTTATTTTAATTTTAATTTAACAAAAAAATTAGGATGTCACAAATGATGAGAATTGTTTGAATTTCTTTTTATTTTATTTAAATTTGAATATTGAATCTTGAAGCTTGAACTTTCAATTTTTTTAATCTTGAGTTCTACTTTTTTGATCTTGATTGCCTCAATTTCTTCTTCTTGATTGTTGATCTTGATTTTGGGTTTAGATATTCCTCTTCAGTATATTTTCTCTTATATTCTTGTATTGATTAGATGTCACAAATGATGAGAATTACATATGAGTTGAGGACCATAACCATATATATAGTTTCCATATATATTTCGACACATCATAAAAATACAACCTATCTCTACACATATAATTAGGTGCACACTTGATTTAGATGCACAAAATTCAACAACTTAATGATTTATTAGATCACTTTAAACGATCTTAATTTTAAAATAGTTTTTATACACAATTAATTACATATACAGACCTATTTACCTAACAGAAAACTCCCTACATGTTGCGTTTATTCGTTGAGAAGGATATAATCAAGTGTTTTGAATAGTCAATTTGTTGTTATAGACTTGTCCCATCCTAGGTTACATCAATGAGCAATGAATAAAATAGGGAACAATACATAAATAAGGTATTAAGTATCACTAATTTCAAAATTAAGGATAGAAGTTTTAAATTTCAAAAATCAGGTTTTTATTAAAATTTATTTATATTTAATTAATTAAATATATTAAGGTCACAGATCTATACAATCTGATCGCAAATTAACCATTTAATTAGTCACATATTATTTTTCGATCACAAATCAGAATTTTTATAAGTCAAGAATTATTTTACGGTCACAATTCAAAAATTTCATAGGTCACAGTTTATTCATCGATCACAAATTAAAAATTTAAAAGTCACAATTTATTTATCGATCACAAATATTATAAGTCACAACTTATTATACAGGCACAAATTATCAAATTACGGTCACAAATGAACAATTTTTTAAGTTATGTATTATTTTTTGATCACAATTTATCTTTTTCATTGGTCACATATTGTTTATTGGTTACATATTAACAAATTTAATGGTCAAATCAATCAAATAATTTGTGACCACAACCAACGCTTTTGACCACCACCTCGCCACTCCCTCCCAATAGAACCACTGCAACAATCGCCGCCAGAACCACAACCACCTCGCGACATCAACACTATCTCAAACAAATCAACGCATCGCAGAAAAACACCACCATGTCATCTCGTCGATCCACCACTACCTCGACAGATCCATTGCCACCAACATCTCAGACCACCGCCACCAACTCACCAGCAACATAGCCAACGTTATCAGTTACCACCACCCAACCAGATAAAAAATCATCAGTCACACGGCACTACACCACCACAGCAGCATCATACCCAATCGCCAATCAATGCACTACCGCCACGACCACCACCATCACCACAGAGGCCATCTCTCACGCCAGCCAACACCACCATAGCCTCTACCATCAACTGCAAACACAACAAAACTCGCCTAAAAACTCCGGCACCAGTTCGTACCCAAAATTTCCCCAGATCCCATTATTTAGCGGCTGCACCACCACCAACAAACAACCACACAAAGACCATCACCTCACCACCAACAACAAAGATCACCACCATCTAGTAATTGCAGTGCAAACCGTGCTACTTCAATAGCAAACGGTCAAGAATTGTTTCCTCAAGATAATATTCATAGAATATACCAATATGCAACGACGAGAATAAATACCCAAAAGTCGTTGCGCATGGCGAATCCGCTAATCTGCGTGTTCGCCGTCGCTCTGAAACCGTATGCCGTTGCGGTAGCGATTGGCAAGAGCGCCGTCGCTCTCGCTGCCTATTGCTTTAGAGTGACGCCGTCGTGGGCGCCGCTTCAAGTAGATGATGCGGCTCCGGTATAGAGGATAGAGGAGGTGGTAAAGAGGTTTAGAGAGAGAGAGAGGAGAGAAGAAATGGGGGAATAATTAGGGATTGTAAGTGAAATTGGGTAGGTTTATAAATACGTAGAATAATTTATTTATTTTAATAATATGATTAATATTTAAAATTTAAATTATCACCTGATTTTTGGAAAAAAAATTATTAAATCTTAATTTTGATTTTGATAGTTTAAAACTAGGATTAGATGTAATTTTTCCAATAAAATATACAATGGGCCCAATAGGTAGAAGCTATATAGGGTCGCCTCTCGTATTTCAAAGCCCAACTTAACATACGTAAAAATAACAAGAACAAATGAAAGTTGGGCCACTTTAACCCAACCCAGCCTAATAATTGATTTCTCAAACTAGCCCGTCTCTCACCAAACCCTATTATATTCCTCTCATTCAACTCAGCCCTGACCCTGACACAAAAAAACAGAGAGCAGCCAAAACACCCTAGCTTGCCGAAGATGCAGATCTTCGTGAAAACCCTAACGGGGAAGACCATAACCTTGGAGGTTGAATCCTCTGATACCATCGACAATGTGAAGGCGAAGATCCAGGACAAGGAAGGAATCCCTCCGGACCAGCAGCGTCTCATATTTGCTGGAAAGCAGCTCGAGGACGGCCGCACCCTCGCCGACTACAACATCCAGAAGGAGTCCACTCTCCACCTTGTTCTCCGCCTCCGTGGTGGTGCCAAGAAGCGTAAGAAGAAGACCTACACCAAGCCGAAGAAGATCAAGCATAAGCACAAGAAGGTGAAGCTCGCCGTTCTCCAGTTCTACAAGGTTGATGATTCAGGAAAGGTCCAGAGGCTTCGCAAGGAATGCCCAAACGCTGAGTGTGGTGCTGGAACTTTCATGGCTAACCATTTTGATAGGCACTACTGTGGTAAGTGTGGCCTCACCTATGTTTACAACAAGGCCGGCGGCGATTGAGATCTGAACAACTTTTATTATTAATTATGAGCTTCTGTTGCTGAGAGTCGGAACCTTTAGTTCAATTCGCAGTTACTCTTGCTGCTGAATTAATTTCGTCGTTATTCATGGATGATAGTATTTTTACTCTGGTTTTAATATGGAATCTCTAATATGCATTCTATTATAGTGTTGCTTTGATTTAGAAGTGGCCTCATAGCATTAATTAATGACAATCAGAAAATAAAATCCTCGTTTGTCATGATTATTATAAACTGATAGCAGTTTTTTTCTATGGCCTATAATGTGCATTTGGAAATTGATTTTTACAATTATCTTGGGCAGAATTTGATCGTTTAGTTTGAGATTTTTCATACATTGGAGTGACCTCTGTTACTGTCCAGCATCAATCAATTTTGTTTTGACTCTGTATCAAAGTGGTTAGGTTTTCATCTGTAGAAAAGTACTAACCCTAACCCATGCTGCAACTCCCTCTCTTGATTACAACCAAATATGTGCATTGTTGTTGTTCTTCATTGAACTTTTCAGATATTTCTCTATGGATGATCTCCTTTATCTAGTATCCTGAGGAAGGTAAAGAAGTATCTTGATTTCTCAGTTGGCGTTTCTTTTCTGATCTGATCTGGACAAGAAGTGATGATCTGATTTTAAGAACATTTTCTCCATTGAAAATTAAGTGCTGCATTTCAATGCATTGTATGAGTTTGCACAACTCTTTTTACTGCCAATTCTATGCATAATTGCTTGGCTTTACTTTTCTTTCTCTGCTTCTACTGCTACTATTCAAATCTTTCTGACATAATTTAACATGGTGGTGTATTGCGGTGGTTGAAAACATGACAATGTTGTAGGTGGCAAAAAATTGTTGATTGAAAAGATAAGTTTTTTTTTAAGTTGTCCAATGGCAGCATGCCACGTGGCATGCCACGTGGCATGCTGTTAACAATAATCTTGCTACATGTATATCACGTTTGACATCATTGTGAGGTGGCAATTTTTTATATGTATTAATTTTAGCAACACTTTAAACAATTAATGACATATTTTGCTGCATCTTTGAGTGTCAAATTTGTTGTACACGAGACGAGTTCAATTCTGTCAACAATCTTGTCAACCAACATTTTACAATAAGCATGATTCCAAAGAGGGACCGAAGAAGGTTCACTTGGCTCCCTCTTGATTGCTATTTTTAGCGGTATTGCATGACTTGACTAGTTATTAACGTTGCATTTGTTGCAATTTATGGATCCCAATTTGGAAGAATTTATAAACAATTTAATTTATAAAAAAATAGATTTAAGGTGAATAAGTTGATAGTAATTGTGGCCTATGGGTACATACTGGTTAAAAATAAGAAGTGTGATGATTTATAAATTTTGTCAAATGGAGATTATAGACACTTTCAATTAAATATCTGAAAGCTTATCCTCTTTGTGGAAGGTTGAGAACGCTTTACAATGTGTTTATGCCCCCAAAATTTGGGGTTTGGGTTACTACTACTCTTCATTATAATTTTTCCAAGCAAAATAATTTATGGATGTGAATATCATAGCAACTTTTAGCCTCGAAAATATTCACTGCAAATTGTCTCCGAAGTTGCTGAGCAAATGGTTCCTAACCTTCAAATTTTGATGCAAACAATACAACCTTTTATTTTGGATGGTTTTCTGTTAGCTGTCATTAAAAATTCAAGCTATTGATATAAAGATTAAATCATCACTACTTTAGTTGAATTCATAAAGCAAGTTAAAAAGAGAAAATTTTAAAAATATCATAAACAAAAGGAAAGTCAATTCATACTACTAATCAATTCCGATAAGAGAGTCTAAAATGAAATCGTGGATTGCTAAAATTTTTTGTATTTAAAAAAGTTTTTCTATAATACAAGTTTTCACGAACTATAACAAGATAAAGTGGCAAGAAAAACAAGATATCGAAAAAAGTTGTGCAACCTAATTTATTTTTCTGCGCCACTTCATTTTGACGGAGTCCTCATTAGCTTGCATTAGATTCTAAATATCTTCTATTTTGCTTATATTACACAATTTTTTATAACAATTCACGGTTGTATTGGAGATACTTCAATGAACGATTAGTTGATAAGATGAGTTGTTTTTCTTTTGGTTATATATATATATATATATTTATTTATTTTACTAAAAGTAAGAGCATTTTTAGTCCTTTTTTTTTAATCAAAAGTTTGATATTTTTAATTAAATGGATGGAAACAATTTGAAAGGAATAATTGCGCCCGTAAATGAAATGTTAGGAATGTTTACGACAAAATTTAAAGGTTATGGACCATTTATGTACAAAATCCAAAGTATTAAAAACAACTAGAGCCATTTTTACAATAAATATAATTCCAACTTAAGTTCACGATTTTTCAATTTTGAAGCCCTTCATTATTGGGAAATCTGAGACTCTTGACGTGGTCGGCTACGAGTTTCCAACTTTTAAAAGTGAATTCCTGAGTCCTCATCATATTTAAATATGAGAATCAGGGTCTTCACCGACCGATATCATCAATGTTGACGTTAACTCAAATGCAACTTTTAGTTCAATTGGAGGGAAATCTCAACTCTAAACTTTTAATCATTTGAAAGTTGCTTGCAATTTTATCATCTATATCGATAGTTTCGATAGGTGATCCAAATTTAAATTGGCACGAGACATAGAATATCATTTTTGTAGACATAGAATACTACGTGAAAGATTGGAGAGCGCGGGTTTCATTTTGTTGGGAATTGAGAAGTTAGCGTAACAAAAATTAATTTTTTGTGAAGACATCAACGTGTGTGTGTGTGTGTTTAGGATTTGATTACTTTGTGAACTAACAAAAATATATAATTTTGTTTAAATATAAAACGCCAACGTATATTAGGGATTACTCTTGTAGCATGCTTTACCAAAATTCCTTTGAATTGTTCTTCATAATTTCACCTTCTAAATTTGGAGCTATCTTCTTCACCTTCAAAATTTGGAGCTATCTTCGATATTTATCAAGAGCATAAAAATAATGCGGATAAACACTTTCTACTGTTGATGTGATAAGATAACTCTAATTATGGTTCTCTGTGACTGTTGTAGAGAATTATAATTAAGGTTATCTGTCACGTTAATAGTGGTAGGTTTTTATTATGTCCATTGAAGGTAGGAGATAGACCTAATAACTTGAATACGGAAAGATTTCATATACAAAAAACGTATATTCCCTTTTTCTTTTGATTAAAATTATTCTCTTCCTATAAATCAAATGTCACATGACCAACACGTGTGGCTACGTGTCTAGTACACATTTCTGATACGTTAGCACATCTCTGATCAATTGAATTTAATTAATTGCACTACAATTCACAATAAATTATAATCTGTTGTAAATTGAAAATTTATTAACGAATGACAATTATACTCATGCAATCCTTGAAATTATTATTAATATATCCTTAATACTTCCCTATAAATACGAGACTTTAGTTCTTAATAAAATACACGTAAGTTTATTGATTTCCCTAATTTCTTCTAATTTCTCTCTAGTTTATAACATATTATCAGCACGATTATCTCAAAATCAAAGTGAATTATTTAAGAGGTAATAAGTTTTATAAGCATAATAATTTATCATTTGTACCAAAATTAATTTGGTAACAAGTGAATTTTACATATACAAATGTCAGAATCATATTATTTTTGCCGTAATGATTGCGTGACTGCCTCAATTTGTTTCTTATATACCCTGATGAGTTTTGATATTTATACACCGGGGTGTCAACTCCGATGTACACTTAGCAAAGCCTAAACCTAAATTTTGCTGCCAATTATTACGCTCGAAAAAGTGTTTGCCTAATTAATTGTGATTGTGTGTAATTGTTTACACGTAATTCTATGAATAATGCTCCTTGTACAATGTTGGAGTACAACCTCTCACAAGGGAGGTGGAGCCCACTATTATTTTAATCGCGGGGCCCACCTCCCTTGTGAGAGGTTGTAACCCAATGTTGTAATCCAACATTGTACATGTAGCATCCCTCTAATTTTATTGTATTGTTAACGTATTTTAGCCAAAGTTTAGCAGCAAAGATAATGATTACTGAAATAGTTGTATATCAAATCTCGGTGGTAGCCTTGACATGAAGGTTGTTCCGATTGCTCCGATC
>CAIGRK010165383.1:0-10730 GCA_903798315.1 Fraxinus greggii | reverse complement strand
AAGTTTCGCTTGCCAACCACTTGGTCACATAACATAACAACTTATATTTGACTAGTAATTGTCTCACCATGGTCTTACCTGATAATTTGGCCTGATTTGTAATTGGGTAAAAGGACTCAAAACCCAATATCAAATAATTTCAATGACAGTCCATTTCCATCCAAACTAAACTCTTTCTGAAGTTAACTCGTCAATCGTTATATCTCTAGGGAGAAAATTGGACATGACGTGGGTTGCTTTGCCCGATGTCATGGCCGGATGTGTGTGTGATGCATGGGATAATGCGCATATTCAGTAGGATGGATGCAAGGCAACATGTTGGCGTAGACGAATGTGCAAGTGGTGTATGCATACGTGATGCAGCATTGAAAGGGCGAAATTAGTCGACGGGGGACGAAAGGCAGCAAGATAAGTTTTTCGTGTTGGTGCAGGCCTGACTTTGGCAGCAAATAAGTGGTGAATTTGCTGTCCAGGTTACTTTAGTCCACATTTTAGTGGCAGAAATAAGCACAAAGATGGAAGCACATAACCCGGCAGTTGAGAGCAGTTTGCTGATAGTTTGAAATTTTTTGAACAAGTTCGGAAATTAAAAAACTGCTTATAAGTAACTTTTACTTATTTTTGAAAAAATAGCACTCACTATGTCCAACTTTTATTTCTTCACAGTAGTGTTCTTAACCTTATATTTTTCGGTCATCATCGTCCATAGCGATCATATCCATCATGAATGGCTATTGATTTTCCCTAAATGACAATTACAATTTATCGTCTGCATTTAATTAGAGGGTAAATAAATCAATTTTCCATCAACTTAAACGAGTTTTTAGACGTATTTCATCGACAATGGCAATAACATAAAAATAATAAGAAGCTATGACAGTGCTGTCAATTATCAAGAAATAAAAAACGACAATAGAACTTTTATTTTTCCTTTTTAAAATTAACAAAACATGTTCACATAAGCAATGATAGGGCAACAATGGTTTTGAGTCGCATGTCAACTTGTGAGAGCTTGTGGGCGGGTTGGACTCACATTTAGAGATCTCGGGTCCAGTTGAGCTCAATTTTAAGCTTGACGAGCCAAACCTAACCCACAGTCTTGGGGTCTATCCTAAGTTTCTATTAATTTTCTTTTTTATATATAAATTATTTTACAACCATGCTACAAGTACATGGTCCTTGATATGAAGTTTTACATTGTTCCATGAGTCGCGGCATGATTGGCCTGTTTGAAAATAAAAAACACTTTCCTGCTTATTCACTTTTAAATTTGCAAAGTCATGTCAACCATAATGTACAAAATCAATGTTCAAATGGTTTAATCCATTATTTTAAATTCTATTTTTTATTAAAGAAAACATACTTGACCCGGTCCTACACTGACAAGGTCACTGGACTGAGGTCTCTTGCTCTCTAAGCCAGATCGGGCTATACTCAATGACCAATGGCCCTAGCGCGGCTGATCTAATGAGCCAAATCGAGATTTGACTCAACTCTTTGCCACCCTTACCAAAGACAATACAAGATGGAAAGAGATCTTCGCCATCCGAGCTGGCATTACAGAAGATATGAAAGCACCCCACAACACAGATATTCAAATTCAGACGAGCATGTGGAAACATAAGATGCCACGAGTGAAACAAATTCTTACATGGCAATTCATGGGAGGCTACTCAAGATCGCGCGAAATACTTACCTCTTATCAACAATTAATCTCTCTCATAAAAACTATGTCCATCTCTCTTTTTCTCTATACCCAAAGTATCTGTCAAACTCTCAAACTGCCCGAGTTCCGCCATGTCCACCATTGCCGCTGCTCTTTTACTTCCAATTTCTTCATGTCGTTCATCCAAATTTTACACCAAAAGGGTATTTGCCTATTCTTGAGCAAGTTGTGTACCTTATTTATTGTAATTTTGGCTAAATTTCTCTTTTATTTTTTTATATTGGTGATTTGATTTCAAGTTCAGTATTACTTGAAAGGGTATTCTTTTTCTAGTTTAGTTGATTTGATATTTTGCGGGATTTTTAACTGGTTGAAATTGTGGTAGCTTTGATCATGGTGATCAGCTCCAATAAGCATGCTATTAGGGTAAGAAATAATAATACAGTTTTGTTCTTTACTGTGAAATATTACGACTTCGGTACACATTTATGAAAATTTCGAATGTCAATCTTTTGGTAAAAAGAAATGAATCCAACCGACAAATTTTTTTCATTTTTTATTTTTTCATTCTATCAATTTAAGCTTTTTTATGGAGTGGTTGAACATACATTTGTGTACGGTCTATAGATGTAGGAATGGAAAATCATGGATGGGATTGGTTTCTTTACATTATAGCTTAAACTTTTGTACTCAATAAAGTAAAAAACCTTTTTTAGCTGACATTTTGATGTAAGCTAACTTTGAAAGATGATTGGCTATGCTTGATTGATTCTTGTTTAGAAGCAAAGTTTTGATCTTGATTCATTTATTGACCTAACATAGTATGTTTTTTAATCATGGAGATACCTCTTGCACCCTAGTTTTCCTTGTTCACGAAGTGTTTGGTTACATTAGACTAATCTCTATGCAGTGTTTACTTCTCGCGAAATCATGGTACATTTGGTGCATCTCAGGTTGTTAAGGGACGCTTTAGAGTTTTTCTATTATAGGGGATGAAGGTGGGTTGGAGGACCGGAAAAACACGTGGGCAACACTTTTTGATGTAGAAGATCCAAGAACTAAGGTCCCCCAATGTGAAGGCAAGTTTTTGGACGTCAATCAAGCTTTAGAAGTGGCTAGATTGGATATACAATACTGCGATTGGAAGGCGCGACAAGACGTTCTTTCAATTATGCTATTGCACGAATAGGTCGATCACAAAATTATCCTTTATTTTGTCATAATTTATGATCAAAATTGCATTTTTTTGGTTCAGTTACGTTCTTTTTCCTATTTTTTCAACTTAAAGATCACGTTAGGAATCATATTATCTTTGTTGATAAGACACATGCCAATCAATTGCATCTCGAAGAACTTTTTCGTTTTCTTTTTCAAGGGGTGGTGTCGAATCATGTGGGACATGTAGAAGGGCTATTTTCTGATTTTTGTTTCTTTTCCTTATGTGGAAGCTCTTATCATCCTTCGAATCTTATTGCTTTAAATTGAATGTTCTGACTTTGATAGTAACTTATAGGTTGTGGAAGTATTAAACCCTCTTGCCCGTGAATATAAATCAGTTGGGACTCTCATGAAGGAACTTGCTGAGTTGCAAGAGGATCTAGCACAAGCTCACAAACAGTTATGCCAGCATATGTGTGTGTGTGTGTGTGTGTTTTTAATCCATACCTGTCATAAAGAATAGAGTACATAGGTTGAAATGTTGAACGCTCGAGAACCTAATCATATCGTACCCATATCGCCTCGACCGTAAATTCATATACATAAAAGTATCAGGTCACCCTAATTTTCCTAGTATACAAAGGATTTATTAGAGGACCATTTGTGTGTGGAGAGAGAGGTGTGCGGAAAAACTTTTATTCTCCTTCTCCATTACAGTGAAAACGTGTGGTAGCAAGTTGATGTAGCTCACACATTGAGGGTGAATTACAAAAATATGTGTATGCTTTGCTCATTTTGTGATTGCTATTCTAATTATTATTGCTCTTGCAAGGAGTGACTTGGCTTTAATCCATTACTTCAAATTTCTTAAGGATTGCTTTTATATGGAAATTTTACACTCCACTTATTAAGAAAAACATTTTTTTCCCATGGCTAGTGAACTAGATCTCAGTATCTCACTCTCAGATGCATGCAAGTACATATATCAGAAGCAAGGGTGTTGACTGCCTTGGACAAGCTAGCTTACATGGAAACGTTGGTTAATGATAAGCTATTGCAAGACAGAAACACAACAGAATCTAACTTATTGTCCCCTATCCCAAGTACCTTGACAGAGTCTCTTGATACTGCCAAGAACAGGCAGCCTAGAAGGAGCCTCAATGTGTCCGGTCCTGTCCAGTCTTATGATATGCCCGTTTGAAGAATTTTGGTTCCCTGTTGCTTTCTCAGAAGACTTGAAGGATGACACCATGGTAAATCTATTACCAGGAAACTCGTTCTTACCTTTTCAACTCGTTTCTAAGCACCTACTAGAGATTTATAAACCGTATAAAACACAGCGGCAGTCATTCTACAAGAAAGGGTTTTGTGCTTCTCCCTAGTTGATTATTGCTTCATAATTTTTCTTTCAGATTCCAATAGATTGCTTTGAGGAGCCGTGGGTTATCTTTCGTGGGAAGGATGGGAAACCCGGGTGTGTTCAGAATACTTGCGCTCACAGGGCGTGCCCACTTCACCTGGGTTCAGTAAATGAGGGTCAGATCCAGTGTCCTTATCACGGTGAGATCAAGAGCATGTATAAGTTTTGCATCCTATATAGGCGATATGAACACTAAATGATCTGAACTATCACGTATTATCAGTTAAAAGTGTGTTATTTGACAGCACTGATTTTTTTCACGTTATGATCAATGTCAGGATGGGAATACTCAACTGATGGAAAATGTAAGAAAATGCCATCTACAAAATTTCTTAATGTTAAGATCAAAGCATTACCGTGCTTTGAACAAGATGGAATGATATGGATATGGCCTGGAAGTGATCCTCCAACTACCAACCTTCCTTCTCTATTGCCACCCTTAGGTTTTCAAATACACGCTGAGGTATGTTACACCTGCAATCAAATATTCTAGTTTGAACATTTTTACAGGACGTTTTAGTGATCTTGGATAAATCACCTTTTTTCTTGGAATATTTTCGAAATGTTGGATTTTGTGGAGCCTACTTGCACTTTACACCTATCTCCTCGACCTACTATTATATTGGGCATTCATACTTTTGTATTAGGACTCCCTAGTTTTCTACCTAGGGGATCATTTGTCTGTCACTTGTGTGTGATAAGAGAGGCGTGCAAGGAAAACCTTGTCATTTCCTTCATAATAACTAACAAGTGACAAAAATCTGCAGCACCAAGGCTATGGATTTTAGTAAACCACTATAAATCAGTGTATTTGCATGTTTGCATTTCTGTTTTTCATTTCTTTCATTAATGCTTGGGTTTAGGCTTAACCCCTAACAAAAAATGCAGATCGTAATGGAACTTCCAGTTGAACACGGGCTACTTTTGGACAACCTTTTGGATCTTGCGCATGCCCCTTTTACTCACACTTCGACCTTTGCTAAGGGGTGGAGTGTACCCAGGTTTGTTTACTTGCTCATCATTTTTCAATAAATATGCAAATTATGATACAGTTCTCCATATTGTATTAATCAATGACCACAGAAGTAGTTGCCAAATGTAGCAAAAAGAAACATCTAACCAAATTACTGCAACTTATTTCATCACAAAGAAACTTACAAGCTATCGTCGTTTATTTTTTTTCTCAGCTTGGTGAAATTTTTGACGCCTGAATCTGGGCTGCAAGGATACTGGGATCCCTATCCTATAGATATGGAATTCCGGCCACCTTGTATGGTGTTGTCAACCATTGGAATTTCGAAACCCGGGAAATTAGAAGGGCAGAGTACTAGAGAATGTTCGACACATCTTCATCAACTTCATGTTTGCTTACCTTCATCAAGAAACAAGACGAGGCTACTGTACAGAATGTCACTCGACTTTGCTCCAATATTAAAGCATGTTCCTTTCATGCAATACCTGTGGAGACATTTTGCAGAGCAGGTAAATCTTCGGAGATCAAGAGTTCTGTTTTCTCTACTCTTTATTTTCTTACAAAAATCTTAAAATTATTGCGTACAGGTTTTGAATGAGGATCTACGGCTTGTACTCGGGCAACAAGAACGCATGATCAACGGAGCAAACATATGGAACTGTCCTGTATCCTATGATAAACTTGGAGTAAGATACAGGCTATGGAGGGATACAATCGAGCGAGGATCAAAGTAATTACCCTTCAGCAAATCCGAGTAGAATCTTTTTGTCCAAGTCCAACTGCTCCATAATGGACCATCAGCATCGACCCTGTTCAAGGCACTGCAGTTCTGTGCTTGCTCGTCCAAGATATTACCAACCGGAGTTTCTGGATAATGATCTGAGGTAAATGAATGGTCTCACCATACACCCCCTTGTGAATTTAGAGAAACTGTGCACTTTCATTCTTTTTTCGAAAAAAAATTGTGTACAGATAGGAAACGACCCTCTATCCCACTAGCCAGCTCCCTGTTGGATATTTAGTCCTCCTTTTACCCTTTGGGAAGCCCCATGAGCAACAAAATGCTGGTCTTTCATCTGTTGTCGTAGGCGCACTTTTGTTCCTTGTATAGTTATTGTGTCTGAAAGTTTTGATGTTTGATAAGCTTTGCAAATTGTTTGATCAACATTGTATATGGCCTGGAGAGGAATANACAAAATGCTGGTCTTTCTTCTGTTGTCGTAGGCGCACTTTTGTTCCTTGTATAGTTATTGTGTCTGAAAGTTTTGATGTTTGATAAGCTTTGCAAATTGTTTGATCAACATTGTATATGGCCTGGAGAGGAATAAGAACATCTTGTTATATTATTACATTACACACTTCATTTCAGCATCAACGTCAACGACTGCTTATATTTCCAAATATGTGACTTCTTGAAACCACATTTTTATTCAAAGTATCTCTCCCTAGATTGTCCCGTCCACAACGAGAATCATTCCCATATTGGTGCTTACTCTATACTAATTGTAACAATCACGATGGGTAGAGTCTACCCTTAAAATTGACTTGTAAAAAAAGAGTCCAATTAATCATAAACCCACAAACTAAATCTTGACTAATGATTTGGGATACAATTTATTTTATTACATTTCACTCATCATTTCATGATCAACTTCCATGGCTGCTCATATTTTCAGATAGGTGACTTCTTGAAACTAGTTTTCTATTGAAAGTAACACTCTCTACGTCCAAGGATTATTTCCAGAGTAGTGCCTACTCTTATCTCAATTATAACAACAATCACATTAAATAAAACTCGGCCTTAAAATCGACTTATTCGAAAAAGAATTCAATTAGTCATAAACCGACGAAGTAAGCCCAAACATTCGACGTGAGATACAATTAGGGTAAAATTTCGTAATTAATTACAAATAAACATTTTGCAAAGTATCTTAATCAACCATTAAACCAAAATAATACATATAGCAATAACAAATTTTATTTATTAATGTATTATTACATTACACACTTCATTTAAGCATCAACGTCAACGACTGCTTATATTTCCAAATATGTGACTTCTTGAAACCACTTTTTTATTCAAAGTAGCTCTCCCTAGATTGTCCCGTCCACAACGAGAATCATTCCCATATTGGTGCTTACTCTATACTAATTGTAACAATCACAATGGGTAGAGTCTACCCTTAAAATTGACTTGTAAAAAAAGAGTCCAATTAATCATAAACCCACAAACTAAATCTTGACTAATAATTTGGGATACATTTTATGTTATTACATTTTTTACTCATCATTTCATGATCAACTTCCATGGCTGCTCATATTTTCAGATAGGTGACTTCTTGAAACTAGTTTTCTATTGAAAGTAACACTCTCTACGTCCGAGGATTATTTCCAGAGTAGTGCCTACTCTTATCTCAATTATAACAACAATCACATTGAATAAAACTCAGCCTTAAAATCGACTTATTCGAAAAAGAATTCAATTAGTCATAAACCGACGAAGTAAGCCCAAACATTCGACGTGAGATACAATTAGGGTAAAATTTCATAATTAATTACAAATAAACATTTTGCAAAGTATCTTAATCAACCATTAAACCAAAATAATACATATAGTAATAACAAATTTTATTTATTAATGTCAAAGACAAGCCCCCCACATACAAACACTAATCCTCAAAACCCAAAACCCTCAAACAGCAATTCACAGGGCGGACCCGCAGAAGGGGCAGAACCTAAACCCAGGATCCACCTCCCGTGCACAGAACTGGCACCGCAAGGCATCTCTTTTCACCTCCTCCGGAATCGTCGTAGACGGCGGAGGCGGAGAGAACGACTCCGGGAAGAAGAGTTTACAATTAGAGCAATGCAAAAGTGGCTGCTTCCCGGGCCACCGCCAAACGGGCACGAAGAATAGCTTGAGAACCTTATCGTATTCAACCAGATCGGCCGGTAACCCGCAGGCGATGCACCGACCCGCCCCTCTCTTTAGCACCTGCCTTGCTTGCTGCTCCAATCCTCCCACAAAAAAGAAAAACATTTTTGAATCAAATTTTCGTTCTTTTGCACTTTTCTTTTTTGGATTTCACAGGAATTTGATTTGGGTGTTTATTTATTCTTGATTTGATGAATTATAGTAGGTAAAAAGACGAGTTTGCTGTTCTAGAGTGTTCGCGGGGTTTTTGGGTGTGGCTTTGGAGTCCCGTTGAGCATTTTCCAGTCCTTTCCTACGCCTACAGAAAATTCCACTATTGGTCCACAATGTATTGCTCGAGTAATAAGTTGATCTTTAACTCTTAAAAAGGAAAAAATTGTCCTCATATTTTATTATAATTTCATAATCAATCTTCACCCATGGAAATAGTTCACATATCCATTAAATCATCATCACCCATGCAAAAAAGTCCAGCGGTTGGCATTTAAGAATCTTTTGATGGATTTTGAAGAGGGATCGAGCAAGTGATGGATAAAAATGATTGATCCAGTCGGCCTATAATTTATTAGGAACGGTTTAGAACCGTTGATGAAGAATTTACATGGTGCAATTTAAGAATATTGGACTATGAATTTGAAAATAATTATTTCAAGACATTTAAGAATGTTTGGATGGATTATTTTTGACATTTAAGAATGTTTTGATGGAATTTGAATGGGGATTGTGCAAGTAATGGGGAAAAAAAAAGATTATGTTTTGAAATAGCCATTTCGAAAAGAAAAACGTCAAGAGTCCATTTTAGTATTGCATAACAAATATGCTTATATATAGTCAATACTCATTAAGTTTATAGCGACACACGTGTTTGGTTTACAAGAAACACGAACTGATCAAGTGCATTAGAAAAAAGTTGAGGTTGTTACTCTATATGAATATTGATGTCTCAACTCTCAACCTATGCTACAAGGAGATGAAATTAAGAAAGCATTAATGACGCTTGAGGATATCCTTTAAATTTCATGTTCGATAAGGTTGTGACTTGATCAAAAAACATGTAAAGACTACTTACAAGTAAATGGTGATTAAGAAAATTCTAATTAAGGTCAGGTTAAAAAAGATATTTACTTTCTATCAATGTCATTTCTCTTGAGCAAATCCTCGTAATGAAATCTATGCAACTAGTGAACATTTGAACCGTAGTAACCAAGTGGTGACAAAAATTGTCATATACAATCCTGTTTCACATATGCATATGCTTTTTACTATTACTATGTGGTTAAACAAATTGTACTCGATATGTTGAGAGAAAACACAAGCCAGAAATTTTCTCCTTTAGAAGGTTTGCAAAGCTTATAAAAGAGTGTGCAATTCATAAGTTTGTTAAGGATGCAGTTGTTTCGTAGCGTTGAAACACTAAGCGACAAGGTGAGGGGCACACAAACAACGTTGTTGTGCAGGGATGCAATTTGCCAAGCTGCGGGCAAACAAAGCCATCCGGCCCTATCGGATTAGGAATGCGAAGGCCTTTTCTTTGAAAGGAGACCAGGGAAAGAAAATGTCCAACTTGCAACTAGATTTTGAAGAACTTTAGCCCTATATTAATATCAGGGGTACTAAGAGTTATAAAAATAATGGCAGTATAACATACAAAGATAAAGAGCCAACCAATCTATTTTTCTAATGAAATGAGTAATTTCCTCAATGTTTACTTGTCATGTGAACTTTTGTTATGGTTGCAATATGATCGGTCAAGTTGTTGAAAAGTGAGAAGACTGAGGGAGAAGGCTGAGGTTCTTGTTGGAGGTGATGCAAGATGGAGTGACTCAAGTCCTCATCCTCAATTCGGACGAGCACTTAGAATGGAATCTCTCTTTTCCTTTTGAGGATGGCAACGATTTTTATTATTATTGCCGTCACATAAAATTTCAAGAATAGTTAAAAGGAAAGATCTTGGAGTATCCTCACCAACCACAAGCAACACTGCAATTCCCTGTTCAAAAAGATATAAATGTTGATGGATCAAATCATGTCGACAGTTCTATAGCATAAAGCAAATGGATGAAAATTCTTAATTTTACTCTTAGGCCTACCATACTCGTCTGAAAATTAGTTTTGAACTGTGTGTCAACTGTGTGTACTATCTTCACCGCCTTCTCAAGGACCAGGACCGCCTTCACCTTTTCTTACATCGAATTAAAGCCATGAAACTCAAGGTTTTTACCATGGCCGAAAGGGAAGCAAATCATAACCACCCAATTTCTTGCAAAGATTTGTGGACGATTTAGAGCACTACGCGGCGGTTATTGATTCCCTTGAAGCCACCCTGCCACCTACTAGCAATGAGCGGCTCACGGTGGAGCAGATATGGTTCGGAAGAGAAATTGCTGATATCGTGGCGGCAGAAGGAAAAAGCAGAAAAGAAAGGCACGAAAGATTCAGATCATGGAAAGTTATTTTGAGAAGCTCAGATTTCAACAATGTTCCATTGAGCCCCTTTGCACTTTCTCAAGCTAAGCTTCTCCTAAAAATTCATTAACCTTCTGAGGGATATCAACTTCATATTCTCAATGATTCTTGC
>CAIGRK010165371.1:0-14228 GCA_903798315.1 Fraxinus greggii | reverse complement strand
CAAGTTTAGTTACATCAAACCTTAAATAGTAAAATTAATTCTTGCATACTAGAAACTACATATTAAATTTTAAAATAAAGATCATGGAGAAGAAAAGAATAAGAAAAACTGTTTTGCCTCTTGAATTCTTCTTCAATTCGTTGTCGTTTTTGCTATTGATGATTGCTCCTTTTCCTTGCCTCCTAAGCCGTTTTTCTTAATTAAAGTCTTAAATGTTGTATTTATAGTCTCTTAGGGTATCAAGACGGATTGAAGTTGGACCGGGCCGAAAAAAATTAAGAAAATTACGTTTTTTTTTATAACTCGGGAAGCGGCGCCGCGGCGCCCAGCACTGGCACCGCAGCGTCGCGTCGGCGCCAACAGTTCTGCTGGTTCTCTTCACTGGTTGGGTCTTGCCTCCTTGGCTGTCTTCCACACTTCATTTTTTTCTTCTTGTTTCACCTCCTCTTCAAGCCCACTTTTATGATCACACGTGGCTCGATCCCAAGCTCCAAAATAAGCCATTTTCTCCAATGTATCTAAACTACAAATTAGTATGTACTAACACATCAAAACTCTCAAAAGTGCTCAAGAACAAGCCAAAAACCATGTTTTAAAGGTATTAATTCAATGAGTGGTTTACACTCATCAGGTGGCATGAGGTGGTCCACCTAAAGCAAAAAGGAACGGCCTACTATTTTGGTTTTATGAGTCCACTGATATAAATCAGATACTATGCTTCTCTTGATGAGATAGCCCACATCTTACTACTAGACTAGATTGAACAAAGTATCTTGTCAATACTACAAGTTCCCATAGTCTGTCAAAGATGTAGTCAGTGTGCATGAGTCTAAATATCTTTATGGTTAAGGTCATAATGCCAAAGGAATACTTGGTAGCCGAAAAACGCTGTATAGATGACATGGATTCCTTCCTTCTTATATCTCTCAATTGCTCTCAAGTCTGACATCATAATACATTTGGCGCAATAGCGTGTAATTTGTTAACGAACAAGAAATGAAAGGAGTGCAAAGAAAGAAAAGAAGTAAGGGCAAAGGAAATTGATTTTTATCCATATATTCTGGGTTGAATGTTACAAGAAATAAACCCTTTATTTATGAAACAAGAAATTGAAAAGAAGCTAAATTTAAAAGAACTTCTAGTAAGCTATAATTGTATCAAAATATCAAAACTAATCTTATCTAATCTTAATTGGAATTGAAATTCTATTTTAAACTTTTATCTAAACTGTAACTGTATCTATGTCTATATCTCCATCAACATCTCTTGCACAAGCTTTAACTTCTGTTTCCTGTGTCCTTTCATAGGGTACTGTGTCTTTGTTGATGCTGAGCATGCTCTTGATCCGTCCCTAGCGGAAGCAATAGGAGTGAATACTTCAAATTTGCTTCTTTCACAGCCTGATTGTGGTGAGCAAGCTCTTAGCCTTGTGGATACTCTAATCAGGAGTGGTTCAGTCGATGTTGTTGTTGTGGATAGTGTAAGTATGATGATATGGTTTCACCGTATAATGTCATGGGTTGGGTAAATGGATTGCATTTTTGTTGCGATATAGTCATTATTTCATGTTTGCATTGGCTGGCAGGTAGCTGCCCTGGTCCCCAAGGCTGAACTTGATGGTGAAATGGGAGATGCGCACATGGCCATGCAAGCTAGATTGATGAGCCAGGCACTACGCAAATTGAGCCACTCTTTATCTCAATCGCAGACAATCTTAATCTTTACAAATCAGGCATGGACCACAAACCTTTATCACATCCAGTCATACATTTACAGCCCAATTGGAGCATCCAAAATGCTTTATAATTTTGAACCTGGTGAACTGCATCACACAATCACATTCATTATTGTAATGGTGGTGTTTGCATGTTAGGTATGTAGTTTGGTTCTCCGAATCACATTTACCCTTTCCCTTTTAATCTTCTTCTTTAACACGTCTAGTGCTTTTCTTTTTAGTTTATACTCCTTTCTTGTTCTAGGAACTTTTTGGTTGAGTGGAGGGTGAGAGATTTATTTATTTATTTTTTCTTGTGTGGGGGTGTGAATTATGTGATCTACTATATAGAAATTACCAATAATCTTCAATTAAAGATTCAAAAACAATTACCCCTTACGCTGGTCCAGAACTTCTTAGATCCTCTTCGTTATATGCTTATTTGGCTGTTTTGCAGTGGATACCTTCAAATTAATACAACTAGAATCCTGTTATAGACCTGTATCAGACTTGGTAGGTTCTCTCAAGTGCCACAATTCTTACCCCAAACTCATATCACGAAGCAGGAGATGAGAACTTTTATATTTATGTTTTTCAAAATTCCACTTTTGTCCAGGTGTGGGGTTTGGCATTGACTCCTTCCCACATCTATTAATTGAAAAAAATTGTTACATGATAGAAGTGGGTATACCACTCTTATTTTTATTGCTACAATAGGAGGAGAAACAGAGCAAATAAATCAAATAATAATAATAATAATAATAAATTAGGAGAAACAGAGAATTTGCAAAAAATTATAAACTTTGGAGTTCCATTAAATAGAACCTTATTACCGAATTTATAAACTTGGGAGTCCTAGTTCCATTATCGCTTCTATTGATTGACAAAAATTGGTAAACGAGGGAGGTGGATTTGCCAACCTTATTTCAACAGCTACAAAAGGAGGAGAGATGAGAGAGAACTTGCAAATTCTGAACTTGAAAATGTACCACTCCCATCACATAGAACCTTTACTGAATTTATGAACTGAAAGAGTACTCCATCCATTGCTATTTGTCTGATGAGATCTAATGATTAGATTGGACAACTGAATGTAGACATCACAAAAACAAACGAAAAAACAACTGCAATGCAGATAACAAGCATGTAGCAATAATTTTTTTTTGCGAAGCACGCAAAAAACTGCAACCTATGCTTATGTAATTTCTGTGTTCGTAGAAACTAGCAAATCCTAATAACTAATCCACTGCGTAACTAAAGTACATTAAATGAAAATTGCACAAATAAGATACGCAACCCAGAAAAGGTGCGAACCAACACAAGATAACAATGTTATATGTCTCGCCTAAATATGCAGCTTATATACTAACATCCTATAAGTAGAAAAACTCCCCAAAGCAATCCAAAAGAACATACCGACTGAAGAAAACAAACTTGGGGGCAAATCCAGAAATCCTAGGCATTATCCACCTGCGACTTAGCAAAGCCATCAGAGCTAATTAAAATTTCTTCTTTAGAGCTCGATTGTACTTAGATTGGGACCCTCATCAGAGCTTGAGTTAAATTCATCAGAAGACTTCCTTGACTATCTTCCTCTCGCCCCTAATACTCCAACAAAATATGAGAACTTGAAAGACACCATAAACCAATGAAAGCTATAAAGAGAGAATAATTTAAAACATGTAATATGTAGACTTTGCTTCTGCGATGCCTTGAATCTCTAATGTTTTTCTAGAACCCTCGCAACAAAGTTCATTCATTTCTAAGTATTTTATATGTTGATTTGAAAAAGATGACAATTTTGTATTAGCAGCAACATCTTTCCGACTCATTTCTGGATTAGGATCTTCTTCTTGCTCTCTAATACTCCAACAAAATATGAAAACTTTAAAGATACCATAAACCAATGAAAGCCATAAAGAGTGAATAAGTTAAAACATGTAATATGTAAACTTTGCTTCATCGATGCCTTGAATCTCTTATGTTTTTGTAGAACCTTCGCAACAAAGTTCATTCATTTCTAAGTATATTATCTGTTGATTTGACAAAAGATGACAATTCTGTATCAGCAGTAACATCTTTCCGACTCATTTCTGGTTCAGGGTCTTCTCTTGACTTTATGAAAGAATCAGGTAGAAATATAATATGCATTAATATTTGATTATTTCAGGGGGGAATCAGTTGAAATGCTATAGATTTAATTGGCAAGTCGAATTGTTGTACTAGTTGAGTTTATATGATAGTGAAAGAATATTTGACTGATAGACATTTATGAGCCCAAATGGAAGAATATATACCTTTTGAATTGTGTTCTTCAATTACGGAAAGTAAGCAAGGTTTCTTCATATCTTCTCTTTTCATCTCTCCCCAAACAATGTGTAGGAAAATAGAGATTGAGGCAGCTCAAGAGAGAGAAATGTGGATTACCACCTAGCTATGTTACAGATTAAAAAAATAGTTTGTATTACGTATATCAATTGATAATGTGAAATAAGAAAACCTAAACAAGAATGACAAGAGATTTAACTTTCTTCACCCTCAATGTGACTTATTGCACTAGGTGCGACCTTCGATTTGTATTATACTGAAGAAGAGAATTACAATGTGTTTTTGGACTTATGCTTCTGTGTTTTCTCTCTATTATGATACATCAAATGGAGGCTTGTCCTAATACATGTGTGAATTTTCTAAAGTGCCCCTGTAAACATAAAAAATCTCTCCTTAGGACTCCCGCCCCTGAACCCCACTGCAAATGTTGAATCTTGATCGGATGAAAAAGTGTACAGTATATTATGTTTCACACATCTAACATCCAAAGGGCCTGATATTCTTGATTTATTATTCTTTCCTTCAACTACTACATTTTTGCTTGTATAGACCACAATCTGCTGTTTCAATCTCACCGCCACAATGTTAAACTACAAACCCAGATTTGATTTGAATTAGTCCGGAGCATAACATATTATGAAGTGAGTGTTCAGTAGGACCAAAATAAAGAGAGAGAAAAATGCTCAGCCATGCCCTAATTCCATATTTTATGGCAGTTTTTATATTTGGGGCATTCATTGCACAAACTCTATGGAAATGTCCTTGTTTCCTAGACTTCTGTAAACTTCCTTGCATGCTATGCTTGTAGTTTGGATGCCACTAAGGTCTTTGTACATAATTCCTCATTCAAGTTGGTTGCGAAATAATTTTTTTATTTAAATCTATAAAGTTCTCAGCATTTATCATTAGTTGCCATTTGTTTTGCAGGCGCTTTGAGATGAAATTTGTCACATTTTTGTTTTTTTTTAATTCTCTCAAAGATTACGATGTGGGCGTGTTTAGTAGGAGGACGTAACACGAGGGATGAGAAGTCTAAGATTGAACTATCTATTTCTTGTTGAAGGAAAAACAATTTTTTCTTCCTCTTCAACGGTTTTCTAAACCAGTAAATATGGTGGAGGACATTTCCTACGTGTAACTTGTCAAGTACATATTTTCACTTTCTGGCACTTTCTCTCTTCCCAAATTTCCCTCGAGACCAAGAGCGGAGAAGTCAAATTCCTTCAATTTTCTTCTCACCTTTACTTTTCATACAACATCTCATACCTACAACTATACAAGTAGATACATATCTTGCATTTCCTGTACCAGCCTAAGGTGTGAATCAGGAGGTCTGTTTTGAGTACAAATTCAATTGAGCTATGAAACCTGCATGGACCTAAGATTTACCTTATTTTGATGAAAGCTTTGACACCTACGTGGAGCAGAACTCTTTTCTTCATTTGTCTTAAGAATTGTAATATTTAAATTTATGAGATGGTAATAAACTACGATTATTTTCAGGTGAGAGCGAAATTATCCACTTTTGGAGGATTTGGTGGCCCTGTTGAAGTTACCTGTGGTGGTAATGCCTTGAAATTTTATGCTTCAGTACGTCTGAATATTAAGAGAATAGGGCTAGTCAAGAAGGGAGATGAGGTATGAATCTCTTGTGCACATTATGGATATGTTGGACATGTTTGCTTGGTTGGAATCTGATTGATTAAGTGATACATCCTGTTCTGGACCTGACTTCTTTTAATTCACCCACCCTTCACCATAACACCTAGGCTTGGTTTTTTGGCTAGTTTCATTTTGTCAGAAGATGATCACTTTATTATTCAAAACTTAAATCTTTTAGTTGATTGTCTTGGATATTTTTCATGCTTTTTTAGAAAGTTCTTGAGAGTGTAAATATGTATTATCCTCTGTTGGAAGAATGACACTTTGGATGAAGTTTTAACTTTTAGTGATCTCTTTGTTTTACAGACTATAGGAAGCCAAGTTCTTGTGAAGATTGTAAAAAACAAACATGCACCTCCATTTAAAACTGTTGAATTTGAGCTTGAATTTGGAAAGGGGATTTGTAGGGTGGTGGAGATCATAGAATTGGGATGCAAACACAACTTGATCAAGAAAGCTGGCGCAATGTATTATGTAAATGATCAGATTTTTCGCGGTAAGGATGCTATTAAAAGATACTTGTCTGAAAATGAAAGTGCACAGGAAGAACTTATGGTTAAACTGAGAGAGAAGCTTATTGATGTGCGACCAGACCAGGAAAATAAGTCCGATGTTGGGGCTATTGGTGGAGACTCCATGGAGGAGGTTGTAGATGAGGAAAATAAGTCCGATATTGGGGCTATTGGTGGAGACTTCGTTGAGGATGTCGTCGTGTCTGACAGTACCGATGAAGAAGTTACTGCCGTTGAGGCACAAGTGTGAATTACCTCAAGATGTAAATTTTCATCCCATTTTCTTCACCAAATGAAGGCTACTTATTGTGCTTTGGTTGATGTGGCGTTTCTGTATCTGCATAGAATCGACAGGAAATTGATAGCCCGTTGGGGAGCAGTTTCCATATATATAACAGCGCAGCCTCTTCTATTGTAACGGATGTCTGTATTTCGACACGATACCTTGCAAGTTAAACATGCTGCATATTTAGGGTCATGTTGATGAAATTGTATGGGTTCAAAGGAACGTTAATGGCTGAGCCGTTTTCCCATGTTTTCATCTGTTGGCAGTGCCAATCATTTAAGTATATCTCCCGCTCTAACGAAAAAATTGCACCTTTTGATTATTTTTGTTTTTATTTCTGCACAATTTATCTTTTGTCCTTAGGTTTGATAAGTAGTTGGAGCAAATGCATCGTGCGTAGAGTGCTGTAAGGTTGTATAGCATAGTGTTTTTTAATTTTTTATATATGGATTTGTGATAATAGGCTTATGAGGATAAGTTTTTTCGTACGTCACTCTCGCATGATTGGTATGCACAGGATATAATATTAAATTCGAATAAAACAAATCAACAGAAAATATCTAAGAGTTTATTAAGTTTCGATTCTTTTTAAGTTGAAAGCAAATTAACTTGCATTCCATTCCTGATATTGAACGCAAGACATATTCTGAGGGAGGAAATTATTTCGAAAATTCCAACAAAATAAACGAGAAACGGCATGGGAAAGAGCTACAAACTTCAGATTAGTGTAAACATATCACAGATGTAGCGTACAATGATGAATGAAACATAATTGCAGTACAAACCATGGCAAGAAACAAATACAAACTAGGAAACAGAATGAATATAACAATTATATATTAAACGTGAACCATTAATTTGGATAAATATAGATCACTGAACCAATACAGACAAAGGAATATAGGGATGAACAAGATTAGAAATTCCTGCCTTCAGAAAAATAATTACAAGAGAAATTACATTATCAAGAAAAATCTGTTGAAAATATTTGTCGGCTGTTTTTACATAATTTTGAGTGGGATCTGTTCGTTTATTTTGGAAGATCAAAGTTGATTCGTGTTCTCTGTGAATATCAAAATCATATATTTACTTACAAAAATGATAATCGGGTGAATGTGAAATTGGAGTTCAAAGTGGAATATTGGAAAATGTTTATGTATCGGTGGGAAAACTATTTAATGTCCCACACAAGAAAATGAACAAGGCAATAATTAGTTTATATATGTTTACACTTTGAAAGGAGATAATTATGTGCAGTATAGAGACTTTCTCCACGTGTGTGTGAGCAGAGAGATGCAAATTACAAACTAAATTAGCACTTTGACCTTAAACATGTGTGCTGGAACAATTTACGTACGCGAATATCGGACCAAGCAAACCAAAAATTGGCTCGAGTTAATGGTGATGTTAATGGTTGTAACATTCGTAACTCCCAACCTGTTAATTATCCATTAGAGTTTACTTATAAAAATACATTCTCTGCCTACATATTATTTTTAGTTCTTATCTGCCCGAAATTTTCCAATTTCTGTCGTCTTGGTGGTCCTACTCTAAATTCTATTCATCAAAGTAGAAGTTGAAGTGCTCACATCCTACTGATTTCTCTATTGTAGAATGGTCATCAGTAAATGTGATGAAGTAAGAGAAAACATCTCTAGCGGTGATTGACGTGGTTCCATATATATTAGTATATATTAGGCTCAATAATTGTGCAGCTCTTTCTCATTTTTCAGTAAAAGAAAATTTGGTCATCTTGCCCAAAAGACGTGATTCACATCTGTCAAATAATTCAAAATTACTTGACTTCAAATATTCATCAGTATGTAATTTGGAAATGCGTTTCTTATTTATATGACTTAGTCTGCAATGCCAAATATATTATTTAGATAATTAGTTTTATGCCTTTTATCTTCTTTACACATAATAGATGACTTAATATTAGGAATACAAATGTTATTTTGTAATATACCACAATCATAAAAGATCTCAACTCGATAAAAGGAACAATTATTGTTTTTAACATTAATGGAAAAACTACTCATGTCCAAACATGAAATAGAAATAATGTTTTGGTAATAACGAGAATAAAATAACAATTCTCTAATTCTAATACTAAGCTCGAAGGCAATGGTAAGAAGTATGTTCCAATAGCTAATGCAGCAACTCTTNTTTAGATAATTAGTTTTATGCCTTTTATCTTCTTTACACATAATAGATGACTTAATATTAGGAATACAAATGTTATTTTGTAATATACCACAATCATAAAAGATCTCAACTCGATAAAAGGAACAATTATTGTTTTTAACATTAATGGAAAAACTACTCATGTCCAAACATGAAATAGAAATAATGTTTTGGTAATAACGAGAATAAAATAACAATTCTCTAATTCTAATACTAAGCTCGAAGGCAATGGTAAGAAGTATGTTCCAATAGCTAATGCAGCAACTCTTGCTTGTTCCAATAGCTAATGCAGCAACTCTTGCTTCATTCTCCACGCGCACGTCAACTTCTCTTTTCTGCAGTGGTCTACTTTTCTTTACTTCTCATATATTTATACAAATATGATATCCACACCGTTATCTAACACTCAAGAAGATAATGAAATAGATATATTAACCTCAATTATAAATATACGTGAAGTGGAAACTTAAGAAGACCTTTTTTCCTTCAAGTGGCGAGGTAAGCTTTGTAATTTCTCTTCAAATGACCTTTCATTCCATAATAATAGCATGGGTCATCAGACTTGGTAGACTTGGTATTGTCCTTGTTTGCTTTGACTGTTATGTTATTGCTCTTTGTCATGAATGTTTTCTTAAAACCTCCTTTAATCTTCCTCTTAGTGTCCTTGGAGGAATCAATGGCAAAGACATGCCCACTACTAGCTTTGACATTGGACTCAACAGTTTTAATCATGTTTAACAACTAGGGAGTGTGCATTCGAGCTTATTTATGCTGAAATTCATAATGAACAATGAATATCTCTCTGGTCGAGATTGTAGAATCAAGCCAAGACGTAGTTCACGGTCCATCACTAGACTCAATACTTCTCAATAAAGCCAATCACCTTTAGTATATGAATACTAACTGAAGATCTTTATGCCATTTTGCACCAGTATAACTGCTTGAAAGTCTCGTATCTTTCCACATATAATTGTTCATCATACAATTCCTTGAGATGAAACATCATGGTGCAAGTATCCACACTCTTATATTGCTTTTGAAACTCAAGTGACATAGCTACAAGTATTACACATGATACAGTATTATCGTTATCACTGTGTTTGTTGTAAGGAGCCACATCTTACTCAGTCGAATCCTCAGTAGGTGTCTCTGGAAAGGACAACTCAAGGACATAACTAATTTCCTCATGCTTGAGAACAATTCTCAGTTTGCGATGTCAATCGAGAAAAAATTGGTCCAATCAAATTGTTAGCAGCCAATATGCATCTCAAATTCATATGGTTACTCATGATTTAATAAACTATAAATGACACAAAATAAAGAATTAATATGTATCAAATACATTGCATAATTTAATATGGACTTTAATTAAATTAAATAGTTCCAACGATTTAAAATAAATTTATGACATTCATACATAAATTAACGGAATCGAAACTTGATTCTCAGTGGGTTGGGATTTCATTTGCGATATTAAAACATTGAGTATACTCAACAAACCTTATAAAATATTTGGGTAGATACTATTATGTATTGTATCTCCATATAACTCCCATAGTATTAAATTGACAATTCTTTATTTTGCACATTTTATGTATTAGCTTAATATGCATCTATAATTTATCTTCATGAGTGTACTCAATAAAATATAAATATTAGTTAAGTCGAACCCATTATTTCGAAATATCTAATATTTCATAATGTCAAATATATCCCTAATAAAATAGCCTTGAGTATACTCAATAAGTTGACACGATTTCAGACTTTTTTTCACTATAATGTTGGAAGACGAATAATAAATTGACTTAATATTTTAGCGAAGGATTTTCCACACAAATGTCTCATCATAGTAATTATATATATACATATACATATAATATTGTGAACGATTATGGACTAATTCCGTCCAGCATTCTGAGCCAAATGGAAGACCAGTTGATCAGTTCCTCAGAGGTATAACATTGACTCATACAATGTTCCATCTCTATGGTCTTCTCATCTTCTCAAGTCTTCAATTAATCTAGCTGCAATATGTATTATATATTTGCTGGCACGTAGGCTTAAAAGAATTGGACACACAAACCCATAATAATAACAACAACGGACTCATAGGCTTGAAAATGATAAAATCTTGCAGGCTATAACACAATAAGAATAAAACTAATTATTCAATACATATACATGGTCGAGTCCATATCATCCACTAAATAAACATTCATCGAATAAATGTATTCCTTTATAATATCTAATATTATATGCAAATATTTTTCAAGACTCTAGCAATTATAGTGGTTTTTAATACTCTTAACTCATTTAGATAGATAGCTCGGAGTAACTAAATATTTAATCAATCAAATTAAACAATTAATTTATTAGTATGTCAATTTAATTAAAATCAAATTTTACTTAATTAGAGTCCAACTCTAATTTCATGAATCTAATAGGATGTGATAGTATAATTAAAATAAAATTCTAATTAAAAGTCAAATTACAGCCCAATTCCAATTTTTATTGAATTAACGTTTTAATTTAGCATAAACCTCGCAAATAAAATAAAATTCAATTTGGAGTCAAATTTTAATAATTTAGTTAAAATCGAATTTTAACAATAAAATAAAAGCTGTCGATTTTAAATAATATTTTAATTGGGTCAAGATTGAATTTTGGGTCAAAACCTATTTTGCAATTAAATCTATCTCTTGACTCGAAACGGGAGCAGGTTCAAAAACCATTTTAGTATTTAAATTTAAAAGCTATTTTGAAAATTATGATTCTGAACCTTATTTTAAAATTATAAACACACCCTTTAAAATTTTTGAAATTACAATCAAGCCTCAATTTAAAAATTGTACATTGACTCCTAAATCACTAATTGTAGGCGAGAGGCTGCAATTTCATAAATTATAGAATGGCCCCCATCCATAATGTTTTTTTCGAAACCCTTAGATTTAAGGTTTAGGTGGAGTCAGCAGAATTGAAGCCACACTCATCCACTGCGACGAGAGTCAATGTACTGAAGTGGTGGCCTTTCACCGCCCGTAGCGGAGCGAAAGTGCCGCTACAAGCTATATGGCTTTCGCGCTGCTGATTTGGAACGGTGATGAACCAGCTGCAACACGAAGCAACGTTTGTCACTACGACATGCAGTAGCGCTTGTCGCATGCTGCCACTACGACGATTGCAGCCAGTCCTTGTCGTCCCTTCTTTCATCCGATCCAATTTTTCAACCAAGAAAATTAATTTTTCTTTAAAAAAAAGATTTTTAGAGTAGAGAAATAATTTTATAAATTACTAAATTCAAGAAAAAATATAAACAATCAACTTTTGATTGTTCAAACATGTAAAACAGTTTCTAACATGCACAAAGTAGACTCGATACCATTTTTGAGAATTTACTAAATATACACAACAGATTTTAAATAATATTTCAATTTTCACCAAGGATCTTCTTTGTATTAAGAAAGAAACTATGATATAAATTATATATTTGTTGAATTCTATAAACTCCTTTAATTATCTTGAACACAAAATATCATGATCTGCAATCCATAACTGTTCAGTTGTCCAGTCTCTATTAGAAATTCCCACAAGAAACAAGAAAGAGAATAGGGTTTGACTATACTCTACAACATTGACTTTAGCCACGATGGGATTGAACCCTTTCTTTTCAAAATTTCTATTGTCTTCTCTGATTCAAAGCCTAAAAATCAGTTTTTCAGTGTTCATTTCCTTTCAATTGTACTTAAGGTAATTTTTGAAATCCTTCCATGACAGATGTAGCTTTTTAATAATTGCAACCACTTGAGAAGTTTCACTCAAATTCATCCCCTCGATGTGAATTTTGTTTAAAATCACTTGGAGTTCGTGTACTTGACTAATTATAGTTTTGGAGTTCATTTTATAATCTAAAAATTGGCCAACAATAAATTTCTTAACCCCTACATCCTTAATTTAATACTTCCAATCTAAAGACTCCCACAACTCTTTGGTTGTTTTCATCGTACTATATAATGCTCAGCCAAACCATTCATGATATATTTGTGGCACATAATATCAGAATATTTTCAAGCATCAAAAGCACTGATAGCTTGGACATTACCCTCACCCTCATTGAGTTTTAGAGCATCTTCAGTCAAGAGCCTTGCGAAATTCAAGGTGGTCAGACTGTTGCCACTTTTGGAAATCAAGCCATTGAATTTCTCCAATTTTTCCTAATTATTAACCAAAACAATTATCGTGGGGCCAATTGTTTAGATATGTTTATGTATACTTAATTAAATTTAAGCGTGAAGAACTTGAAAAGTTCAAGAAATTCAAACTAGAAGTAGTGAAACAAGTAGGTAAAAGTATTCTCACATTAAGATATCATTGAGATCGGGAATATCTAAAAGGAGAATTTTTAGATTATCTAAAAGAGAACGAGATTCTCTCGTAGTGCACTCCGCCACATACACTGTAACATAACAGTGTATCTGAATCGATGAATCATACACTATTACATATGGTGCGACCTATAATGAGCCATGCAAACTTTCCAAAATCGTTTTGGGGTCATGCATTGATTGTTACATACTACACACTAAATTGTATGCCATCTAATGCAGTTGACAAACTCCATACGAGTTGTGGAAAGGTAGAAGCCCAACTTGTCTCATGTTCAAGTTTGGGTATGTGATACTTATATGAAACGTAAAAATTGGATAAGCTTGAGGCTAAATCCTGTAAATGCATATTTGTGGATATCTAAAAGACACAATTGGATATCGATTCTATAATCTCACTAAGAAGAAAGTGTTCGCCTCAAGACATATCGTATTCCTAGAGAAAGAATTCATTCTAGGAGAGGGTAGTAGGAGCAAATTAGAACTTGAAGAAGTTCTTGAATCCATAGATAATGTTGACCAATTAGATGAACTTGAGTCTGATCCAACACCTTCTGAGGGACAAACTCTTGATTAAGACGTAGAGACTTCCGAGGACATTCCAACTCAACATAAATCAAATAGGATCATTTGACCTTGATTTTATAATTACTAATCAGGTATTACTAATCGATGATGATGAATCTACTAAATTACGCAGAACCAAAGTCAAGTATTAACTCAAAGAGACGGCGGAAGATCGTGGAATCTGAAATGAAGTAATGTATGTAAACAATGTCTAGACCTTGTTGATCCGCCTGATGAGATAAAACCCATAGGTTGTAATTGGGTTTACAAGAAAAATGTTGACATGGATTGGAATATATGTACATACAAAGTAAGGCTAGTAGCAGAATGTTACAAACAAAGATAACGTGTTGACTTTGATGAAACTTTTTCACTTGTAGCTATGTTGATCAATGAACTAGTAGAATGAGATAAAGATCAACACATTAGATAGCTTGCCAAAAATATCAATGAGTGTAAAATTGTATAATTAACTCACAAATATGTTTCAAATAATGTTAGAAAAAATAATTTAAATTTATCCAATATTCGATAGGTGTGTGGGTGGATAGTCACTTTCAATCATCATCTAAATTAGGAAACAATTATCA
>CAIGRK010165365.1:0-10444 GCA_903798315.1 Fraxinus greggii | reverse complement strand
CAACTTGCATACAAAATCAGGATTTTTCTGATCCTCAAAACCTTGTGGCTGATTCTTGTACACAGTTTCTTCCAACATTCAAGAAAGAATTATTTACGTCAACTTGCCTGGTTTGCCAATCTCTTGACACATCAAGAGTCAATATAATTTTTAGTGTTAATGGCTTAATAACTGGAGTAAAACTTTCACTAAAATCCACTCCATGTGTTTGTAGGAAACCTTTTGCAACGAGTCTTTTTTTATACCTCTTTATCTTACCTTCAGAGTCACATTTCAATTTATAGACCCATTTGTTTCCAATTATTATCATTCTTGATTTTGGAGGCACCAATTTCCATGTTCTATTTTTCATCAAGGCATCAGACTCTTTTTGAATAGCTCTTCTCCNCCATGTGTTTGTAGGAAACCTTTTGCAACAACTCTTTTTTTATACCTCTTTATCTTCCCTTCAGAGTCACATTTCAATTTATAGACCCATTTGTTTCCAATTATTATCATTCTTGATTTTGGAGGCACCAATTTCCATGTTCTATTTTTCATCAAGGCATCAGACTCTTTTTGAATAGCTCTTCTCCATTTCTCACTTAACAAGGCTTCATTAGTACTCTGTGGCTCATCTTCAAGTAGTTTGTCCTGAACCTGATTTGTATACACATTTGGTTTGAAGATTACTGGTTTACTTCTAGTGGTCATATGATGTCCAACAATTTGTGTTACACTCTGACCATTAAAATTGGCTTCAGTTTCACAATTCCCACCTCGTTGATCATTAACATTAGTATCAATTTCACCATTTCCACTTTGCTGATTATCAACCTGATCAGCAGGTATTGCCTGGTTCATTTCAATACTGCTTTTTTTTACTTTCACTCATCTCATTCTGAGTTCCATACTTCTGTGGGAATCTGCAGCAGGTATTACATTAGGATGGATTGTATCAACTGCATTTGGAGGTGTTATCTGATGGCTTAATTCAGTATCAAAGGGAAAATAGTTGATGACAATTTCTGAGCCTTTTGGCTGAGTAAATACATATCCTAAATTGAGGAAATGCACTGCTATGTACTATCAATATTGTTAGTGATATTAACAACCTCTAGTGCTAGAATATTCAGATTGTTGATAATCCTAACAGGCTCGCTCCTTAGAAGTTCATGCGTGTGTTGTATTCCTAGATGTGGCCGACTAGATTGCTTTTTTCCACAATTTTTTTTGTATTTTGGGTATTAGGAATTTGTTAGGGCATCCCAACGCTTTGATTGCCTTAGAGAAAGGGGTATACCCGTCATTGTCATCCGTCTCTTCATGCGGAGCTATCTGCTCTCCATTCCTTCCATGGGAGCACATGAAGAAGCCTGATTCTTCCACTTGATGAGCTCGTTGGCTCCTTTTCGCCCATCTTCCTCCAAACTCTCTTGAAGCGTTATCTTGGACGGCCTCGACGCCTCCCAGTTTATAGAATACACTAGTAGACCTAGAAGGTCTCCACACTGGCTCACAATAGGATGCTTGCATTCCCACACGTGGAGAGTTAATAGACTGGTCAACTGTTTACTTGTGGAAAGGAGAAATTGTATATCCTTGAGCAAGTACTAGTAGCATAACAAAAATGCCTTCCTTGTTATTAATATGTTTGGTCGCGACAATTGTGAACTCTCAAGAAAATTATGGTACTATTTTATTCAGCAAAATCTGCATGTTGGCAGCCATACTATGGTTCGAGCTAACCTAGCCATCCTTTTTGGTGTGCTTTGATTTCTTCATCTTCAAGTGTTTCTTTCTGAAACGGTAAGATTTTCATTCCCACTCCTTTCTCATCAATATTTGATCTGCTTTCTCTCATTTTTCTTAGTTTTTATTTTTCCTCGCGTGTTTCTGTCGTGATTTTGATAAGTATTCTCACAAATGGCGCCAAACTGTAGGCCTAAAAAATGGATAATATTTTTTAAAGCAAACGATAGTTTTTCCTCCCAAACTCAATAGGATTTTTCTCTTTTTGGGGATTTTAGATCTATTTTAGAAGTCAATTTTCGTAGTAGAGAGAGGCGGAGAATTAGACATTTTTTCAACTAGAGTTTGTTTCTCAATTGAAGTTGTTTTTTCGATTTTCGATAGATCCGACCCCATATGCTCTTTCAATCCGAGGCATTTTCTAGAGTGTAAGTTTAAATATCATTTTTTTGGACCCCTTTCCATTGTGCTATGGTCTTATTTATTTCATTTTTAGGGGCATTTTTTTATTTTCGTGATTTGACATTCTTTCATCATTATGGAGGAAGTCAAGACAAAGTCTCATTTTTAATGTTATCCGAGATTTTATTGTTTGCACTTTGACGTGCACTAAAGTCCAGGTTGATTCTATCAAATTTTGTAGTGAGATTCCATCCATATCCGAGGCCTTTAGACTTGTAATTGATCGACGCATCAAATCACATTTCGACAATTGTTAGGATTCTGCACACCCCGTTTCTTAGGTGAGCCTCGATGGCCGAGACATCTTATCATTCAACCATGCTTCAGCGGTCGAGGCACAAATGTTAATATTTCACATGGGCGTGCGATGGGCCCTCTTGTGGTTGTGGTTGAAGTGGAATCCAGATAGACCATAATTATTTTAATACGTAACCCTTGTTTGGGCCCCATTTCTTATATCAAAATGTATTATTGAACTGTGATTTTACATCATTTCAATCACATTTTTCAATGGACCATAATTATTTTAATACATAGCCCTTGTTTGAACCCCATTTCTTACATCAAAATATATTGAAAAATGATTTTACATCATTTCAATCACATTTTTCAATAAAATAATATTACACGTAAATTTAAAAAAATTTCTCATTTTTTAACCACACATTCTTCATCATAACACTATTACAAAATGCAGTTTTTTAAAAAAGGGGCTCATTGTCATCATATAAGTGACGGATGATAAATAAGGTAGAAATTTTTAAACTGAAACATCAATGATTGGAAACTTCTGCTACAATTATCTATCTTACACATGGATCCAAACTAAGAAAATTAATAGTTCAAAATCCCCAAAAAAATAAACAAGTGCAAAATTACATGTAATAAGAACAATTGGACAGAGAAAATTGACAAAGTTTTGAGACGTGAAATTTGATTGACAGATTATTTACAAACCATTAATTGCTGCATCACTTAAGGTTCTTTTCCTAACCTAATTAGCTACAAACATTTGTAAGAAAAAAAAATACGAGGGAGGTCCTTTGGGGATAATTGAACGTATTCCAAACCGATACTAACGTACAGTAAACTAGAATTCTCGAGACAAGTATGCCAAAAATGTAGAAACTTTCTTACACATATTCAAAATTTTTTCGAACAAAATGATATTTTCCCTCGTACATACAAGCAGTATAAATAAAACATAATCGACATTTATATCTAGTTTTTGAGTTCTTGAGCGAGAGCAGTGGGGAAAATTGTTCTCTCACTCTAAGCCAAAATTCTTCAGAAGTTTCTCAGTTATTCTTTGGTGGATGTGATTTTGGGGTACGATAATCGGCACTAAACACCATCGAATTTTCAATTTCTACCTTCAATTCTTTAATATTTCTCCCACTTGATGGAAGTGTCTTTGCTTTCTCATTTTTCTTCTCCTTTCTCTTCGATTTTGGTTCTCCGAATACCATTTTTCGTCCTCCAATTTGGCACAAAGTTTCAAATCCCTAATGTAGTAAGAAATTAACCATTAGTACTATAGACAATATTTAAGACAAAAAAAAAAGTTAAAATCTTGTTTATCATACTGTTCAATTTTGTGTACTTAATATGTACGAGATATAATTGAACAGAATGAAGAAAAAGAAAATCATATAGCCGACCCTGAATCATAGGAAAAAAGCCTTAGTTTGATGGTTTTATAAGAAGTATTAGCGTACAAAATTTGCCTACTAACATTACCTTTTCACAATTCAAGTTACTCTTTGGCGCCATTACGAACCTACTCTCAGCTGCAGCCATATTATTCTCCTTCACTGCAGAAGTAAAAGCAGAAAACTTGCTTATTCACAAATGAGTAACTTATAAATTAGTAAAAACTCAAGAAGGAAAGGCATGTAAACACACAAACCTTGATTTGCATGTGTAACATAGTCCTGCAAGACTAGTAAAATAAAGATGAAGAAAAAGCTAAGCCCATAAAAACTTCTGAACGCCATTTTGCTTTTTTCTTACTTAGACGCTTTGTTGTTCAAGAAAGATGGAGAGAAAGCACGTAAGTTGGACCGACTGGCTTTATAGAGAGAGTTAAATGGTGTTTGGCAGGGATTTAAATTAAATGTTTAGTAGATTTTGATAGAAAATTTTTAAATGTGTGATTGAAAAGTTATGAAACTTATGAAAGATGTGATTAATATTAATTGTTTGATTTTGATTTAAATTAAAATCAAATTTTAATCTAAGATAACGTGTCTTTTAGACTTATTTGGCACGTTATACTGTCGTGCAGGGTTCGGTGTGCAATCAAAGTCAAGTCAAAGCTTGGGTTCCATAACTACTTTTTTTGGTATAAAATAACAATTTTAGTACAATTAGTCCTTGAAAAACTCAAATTTAGTAAAAGAGAAAAACAAGGTTCAAAGTTACAGTTAAAGTGTGAAAGATGAATTTTTCTAGGTTAGTTCACAAATGTAAGGGAAAAGGCACATGACAGCGAGATATTGACGACAGGGGTGTTTTCCCCCTGTCTGCCGCCATGCATGCAACGACAAAATTTTTGATATTTAATTCATAAATTACTATATGTATACACATGGGTGTATGCATGTGTATGAGCGTGGTTCTAAATTCCTTTTCTTTTCCATTTTTTTTTTAGGTGGGGGTAGGCCATCCTAGTCAGCATTGAGATTTTTAAGGTTTAAAATTTACTATTATATGAGATTTTCTATATTACATTTCGTAAGTTTATCTATACGTAATATTGAAAGTATTAATATTATGTGTGCTTGGTCAATTGGGGCCCTCCTATGTCGTTTATAGCTAAGATCGGCATAAAGGTTGGAGAACGAAAACCACTTGATGTCTTCCAACTTTGAGGAGGGTTTCATTTTGTTCCAAAGGGACGAACATAATGCTTGTTAGTTTCATTCTTGTTTGGGTAATGATATTAACATTCTTCATTTGGCAGTGAAACGCTAGATTGAACATTGAATGTCTAATTTAACACCATAACGAAGGAACTTCATTATGTCCATACAGCTGTAAAGTTAATATCTGTACCTTTAATTGTAAATCATACACCCGTAAAGATACATAGTATTGCTTACTTTTTTATAAGAAATTGATGTGGTGTATTAGCATCTACTTCTTTACAAGAACCAAAGGCTTTTCACACAAAAACACACACCGAAAAATAAAGAGTATGACACTTGTACTCAAAAAATCCCTCGCAATCGTTTTAAACTCGGAGACTTCAAGTTAAAGTAAGTTGTTTCATACTTTCTTTTATTTTGTAATTCTCTTTACTTTGTTTATTTTTCGGGCAAGGCCTAAAAGAGGAAATATCTCATAAGCAATTAATTTATTCAGCAACAATATTATAATATTTTTTCTTTTTTTAAACATATTTTTAACGCTCTTAACCTCGTTATTCTGAATTTCATGACCAAAAGATAAAGTAATCATCTGAGTTAGTTTGACTGTGTTTTGTCCCAACTAAGGGAGTTTATTTAAACCTTTTTAAACATGATGAAAGTTTTTTTGGTTACAATCTTAAATCATTTTTAGAAGGTCAAAAAAAAAGTTAAGAGAGAGTTAAAAAAATATATGAAAAAATTAATTTGCTAAACGGTAAAGTACTCTAAGACCATGACAAAAATATTGTTTCAAGTTTTTATATTTTATGCCATTAGACAAATATACTTCATCTACTTTACTTTGTTGTTCATTAGAAGTTTTAACGAATTTATTGATATTTGTATAGAAAATAGAGAAATTGTTAGAATAGCTGTTATAGAAAGCCATATATTATCTACATAAGATAAAAATAGAGGTGACTCCTCTCTGCAGATCAAGAGCCAAATTATTGAGTGTTCTATTTTTCAGTTTCGGAGCTTCTTAATAAAATATTCGGAAGGACAGCAAGAATTGAAAATTGCAAGAGAAGATAAAAAATAATAGCAATATAATAAAAAGAATAACAAATATTTTATCTTAGACAGGATTCTTAACACGGCCTTTTTAGACAAGATTTTCTTTTAGACAAGATTCTTAACATAGCCCTTTTAAATAGAAATCAATGTAAAAATTGTCTAGAAATCCATTGTAATAATTGTTTAGGAATTAAAGAAGACGAAAGATTATAGTGAGATCATAGAAATATTAGAAGATAGGATAATAAATACATATAGAATAGATAAAATATACGAAACATTTGGAAAAACACGATATAGAATTAAAAATTTAGAAACGGAAGGAAAACAACCTATAGATAATTACACAAAAAATAATTATTTAGAAACAGAAAATCAAGAAGAAATAATTTGTCAAATATATATCTAGAATAAAGTCAACCAAAAGTCGTAAAATATCCATAAAAATACAAATAAATAAAATAATAAAACAAAATTTATTAGCTTTAATAGATCCAGGGTGTACATTTAACATAATTAGAAAATATTTAGTTCCAGAAGACTAGTCAAAAATTAGAATATGAAATAAAAGGGCAATCAAATGGATGGCAGTAAAATGGGATTCGAAGAAAGACTTTCTTATGATTATAAGATTAAATTTCAAGAAAGATAGTATAGTTTAACAACTACATTAGCTAGCGAATTAATCAAAGATGAATTTGTTAATAGTATAAAATTCTTATTAAGAAGAAATGAAAGTTTAACCATTAGTCCTGATGTTATAGTTTTTGAAAAAGATACTTCTATTAGTAATTCAATAAACTCATCAGAATTGCGAGCGAAACGTGGTGGACCCTTACATTTAAATTCAGAAACCGAACCATAAAGTTTAGATGATTTCTACGAAATTCTAGATAATTTAGAAAGTTTAGAATGTTTAAAGTATTTACGATTTATCCTTAGGAACCTTAAAGATTGATTTCATACCAAGAACCAAAAAGTTAATGATTTTGTTCTTTCTTTAGTCATTTTACAAGTTACCTAACAATAAATTATTTTATACCTTGTTTGGTAGAAATTAAGATTTAGATTTTAATATAAGTCAAAGTCAATAATTTATTTTAACCACATATTATATGAGTTTCACAACTTCTCAATCACATTAATCATCAAATTCTATCAAAATTTATTTAAAATCTGATTTTCATCCTCATCGGATTGGGGTAAATTTAGTAACATTTTAATATGTTGTCAATTATAAGTTGCGAAATATTACAAACAAACTGGCATTACAATAGAAACAACGATATTTGATAAACATACCTTCGGATCAATGAAAGCAAGGATATATATTCTATATTTATCGTTTGCTGCAACAACTCTCGTTCTTTTTCTTAATGTGGCGTCGTGTTTGCAACTATAAGTGTTTCATCAAGAAGAATTATAGTATGTTATAACGCTTTTGGTGAATAGCGAAAAATGATCACGTGATAGGCACATAACGAGCAAACATAGGTTCACACTCTATGTCACCTTACCTATCTGACAAAGAGGTCAAAGTCTCATGGACGAGGTGACGCGATGCAACACATTGCAAGAATCTTCTGTACAATATCTCATATGATTAATTGAAATGACCACTCACTGTAGTGACCAATCTACCAAGTTAAGTTGTCAACTCTAGTCTTTATATGTCAGGCGTAGACCATAGGGCTACAGTCATTCAGGAACATTAAATGTAACAGAGCCTATGATTGATAGAATGTCGCCTATAACAAGACATCTTAGTCGTTAAGATAATATCACCCGTCTCTTCATTCAATGGTGGGTATTTTACATCTTCTACTATAAAAACTCACATTTAGTGTCATTTGAGAGTAATGCAATTTTACACACTTAAATAAGGTTGCTCTCTCTCATTTTACTCTCTACATACTTCTAGATTCAAACCTCTTTTAGTGGTTCGCATTTTTAGCACGTCCCACATCCAAATATATATTGACAAATAGATCGACTTGATCGTCGGAGTGCGCCACCTCCTGCACCACCGGAGAAGGGTACGTGCTCTAATGGTTTGTCCAAGTTGCAGAAAGAAAGTTACATAGACGTGAGTGAAATCGAACTATGTAACCACGCATTCGTGCGAGAATTAAGATCAACACAGTCCCTAAAAAATTTGATCATCGTATGAAAAGAATTGTAACCCCAAGAGCATGTTGTTTGGCTTTGCGCTCCCTGAAAACCATGACAACTAAATTAAGTTATTTGAAATGAAAATTTCTTAAAATTGTAGGTCTTGCCTAAGCATTAGGTGCAAGTGTCCAAAATGTCTAAATACTAAGCCAGCTCCGAGTATAAACTTATTTGACTGTTATAAATAGAAAAAAGGGTAAAAAAAAAAAAAAAAAGGAAAAGCGTAAGAGCTATTCCCCTTTTACAATGGAATGACTGCTAGAGCTGTTACAGGTGCTGCTAGAAAAGTTAAAAGAGCTATTCCCCTAATACAGTGGAATAACTGCATGCTGCGGCCTGCGGGCATCTCCTTTATGGTTGCCATATTTTTTTATTTTTATTTTTTGGGTCAATGTTTAAAAAAAAAAAAAAATGCTAAGTGTGGCCTTGTACAAATGCTGGATATCTCCCTCTTTAAACGAAGCAAAGCGCAAAAAGTAAATCGTGACTATCTAAATACCTTTTTTATTTCAAATTAACTAAAGTACTTATTTTTTCAAACAAACTAAAAGGAAAACATATTTGTGGACTAGCACGATTGGCTTGGATAACTTATTGAGAAAGGAAAATAATTTTTTGAAAAAATATCTTACGTTATTTATAAGTAAATCCTTATTTTTGAGTTCCAACGACTAAAAATATTCTTTAATTTAAATTTTACTTATTTACTCACAAGTAAACTTTTTAAACTTCGACAAACATGTTCCAAATATGATTAGAGAAAATAAACGTATAAAATATTTATCCATTATTCATCAATCGCATCCGTTGAAACTCATCGATCACATTCGTTGAGATGTGAATATTGAAAAAGTAATTTTTTTAAATATAAATTAACCTAGTGATTGATGAACAGAGTTTTCAACAGAGTTAAAAAAAAGGTTGAAGAACATGGGGCAACGCATCGAATGAATAAGCATAATCATGTGTAAAACATTGGTTTGACAAAGTGTAGAACACGAGGGCGTGCCTATTGGATTCTTGGTACTAGTAAACGGAGATACAAAATGTCAAGTTTAAATGTACATCTTCCTATGTACCTCAAATTGTTCCACCTTTCACATTTCAATTATTCGTCGGAAATTGGTACATGAAACGGCCGGTGCCACCCCCACCACCCCTTTAGTTTCCTAGTTTTGACCAAACACAACAATTAACAACTTAAATTAATTGTTTCAATCCCCCCCAACCCTCCTTTTATACGTTTAGATCTTCAAATTTTAATTTCTGACGCTGTTAGTTTTGATTAAACAGAAAACGTCGAAGTTATGTTAAATAGTAGCGTGCCTTATACACAATCACTTTAATCATGGATATTGTTGACCCCTGAAAACGAGTTAACATATGTCGGGCACACTCACACCAAATCAAGTACAGGTCCGACACGTTTCTATTGAAATTACGACGGTAGCAAAGAGGAAATAGACGAGGGAGGATCTCTGCGGCGAGAGACAATAATGTTCAAGTTCCAGCGGGTGGAACAAAAGCAATCGCGCTACAACGATCGCCGGATTGAAATCAAATTAATCCATGTAATAATAAGTGGGAATATATGGAATGATGGATATGATGTCTATTGAAATTGCTACGTTTTATATTGAGATTTACAACTCATAAACATACCATGAAGATAGAAATTAAGCCTCAAGTGTTTGTATATTTTCTCCAGAGTTCAAGTGTGCATTTTTAATATGTCAATAATTATCTCTATTCCAATCAATTCAACCTGTCAGTTGCAAACCTCTTTTACGTTACAAAGTGGTCCTATTTATACTATTTTGGCTGACGTAGTGACTGTTGGATCAGAATTACGTGGCCTCACCCCCAATTGAGACGTCACATCACTGTCCTTTCATAAAATTAATACATTGATAAGGGGCCAGCCACTCTATAAAATAGACTGACATACTGACAAACTTTATTACAAATTTTTAATCAATCACTTTTAGAAGATCCTCAAATCTACTGCAAGAAACAACGTCGGTCTCGTGAGCTTCGGACGAGTTTGAGAGCTTCAGAGGGATCTTTGAGGTGGTTCTCTAGGTGGAAAGCTTAACTCATTTCTTTGCATCCTTAGGCAGCTTCATCGAGGTGTAACAATAGTCCCCCCA
>CAIGRK010165352.1:0-15626 GCA_903798315.1 Fraxinus greggii | reverse complement strand
TTTTCCTTCGCTTAGGTTTTTCCCACTGGGTTTTCCTAGCAAGGTTTTAATGAGGCATCATTTATATTTAATACTCCAAAATAACTGTACTCTTTTTCCTTCGTTTGTACTTTTTGTCCCATTGAGTTTTTATCAAATAAGGTTTTAACGAGACAGATATTTTGTAATGTATCATTTAAGTGCGAGTGTTGAAAATGGTAAGTTTATTACTGAATGACTATTGTATCTCTGTAGCCCTAGAAATATAGGGTTTTGGTTCTCATTATAATAAATACAAGAATTTTATTCTCTCTTCTCTTTTTCTCTCTTTTCACAACAATAATAAATTTATAGGAGAAAGTAAACGTTGCCTTACATTCTCCTACCTATAAGTGCTGATGGAAAAGGATGTCTTACAAAAAGTATTACACAAAATAATTAGATCAAGTAAACCTATATATAAAAATCAAAAACCCAGCAATAAACTCTCAAGAAAAATAAGAATACAAAATGTTATAGATCTCAAACTTCCAAGAAAAGAATGTGGGATTTTTCGAAGTGAAACAAATGATGATTGTGGCTTTGATATGGAACCCCTCATTCAATATCAAAGAACAAAAATGTCTTCTTAGATTGCTCGAAACCATCAATGTTAAGAATAGAACGATGTTATACGACACGATATGAAGTATTGATCACAATAATAAGAAACAATAATTTAATTTGATAAAGGAATTGGAGATTTTATTCAACTATAATGGAGAGAGAAAATTACAACAATATTGTGTTCCTATGCAATTCTAACTTTCAATAATAATTAACTCATAAAGAATAGATAGCTATTTATAGGGGTACATGTCAAATCATAACAATAACTCTAAAGATGGAAATTAGGTCAAAAAACGCGTGGATCAAACAAAACAAGGAAACACTCAGACTACACGGGGCTTTTGCGCCAGGCTCGGGCTAAGCAAGCGCCAATGCGGGACAGGTATTTGCTAAAAACTTCGTATCATCGCTCGGGCGTCCAACTAGCGCTGCAACACCCTTTTTCCTCCTTGAACCGTAGTTTGATCTCTTCACAGCCCAATACACCAAACCACACAACTCGAGTTAGAATTTAAATCACAAACCCAACACTCAAGATTTGTCAAGAAAAAACAGTAAAAAGATATTAATGAAAGACAAAACATTCAAGATCATAGAGATATGATATGGGTCAAAATATAATAATCTTGAATAGACGCTTAATAACTCAGTTTTTGAATTTGTTGTATATATATTTATTCTCTTCTATCAATATAAAGGAGAAAGGGAAAGATGGGGAATTTTCTGGATTTTTAGTTTGCCTTGTTAATGATATACGATTTTGTTTATTTGAATAGACTCGAAATTTGATGGGCTTTGTTTTGTGTTGGAATGGTGCTATTCAAGATATTTGCAATGTTTTGAAAACTAGTCAAAACATAGACTAGGAAAAAAAAATGATGCTACGATCAGTTAGATTTTTTCTAATTTTTATTTTTCAATAATTGAATTTTTATGGTATCTGTTATGCCTCAAAATCGAGGTTTAAAAAGAAGCCCATACCTCAAAATTGAGGCTCAACCAGAAGCCCAAAAGGCCTATGCTCTGCGTCATAAAAAACCAAACTGGAGTCATAGGTAAAGATGAAGAAACGACGCCTCACCCAAAGCGTCATATGTAAGCAGAAGCTTCATGGCCGAAGCGTAGGCAAGTAGCTGAAGCCCTGAAGTCAAAGCACTATATAAATGGCTGAAGGCTTTAAATTGAAGCACTATGTAAGTGGCCGAAGCTCAGAAGTCAAAGCGTAGGCAAGTGGCTGAAGCCTTAAGCCGAAACACTATCTAAGTGGTCGAAGCACTGAAGCTGAAGATTATATAAAAAATTCAAAGAAAAATTCGAAACTCTCTATCCCGTAGCCCTCGCTCCAGTCCGAAGCTCCATTTGGTTGAAGCCCTTGCTATCGTTTAGAGGATTTGCAGGCAACTCTTTACACTTCAAACCATATTCTATCTTCTCTCTTGCTTATTTTCAATTTAGTTGAGTTGCTTGTTATTATTAGTTAAATATGCAATCACCGTTGATCATATTGTCGATACTGTCGATACTTGAACATTTTTGTCTTGTGTCATAAATCATCTCTCACGTCCATAAACGACATCCTTCTCCGTCTGTATCTCCGGTCAAAATGTGTTGGAATTTGCTTACGTGGACGTAAGTGAACCAGACATATGTTGTCTACGTGACCATTACAAAAAATGGGTTCAATAGTATCTTTATTAAATACAGAAAAATGAATTCATCCTTTTATCAGATGAAACAGCTCGCTCATATTTGCCTGTATTTAGATACAACATTTTTTCAATTACGTTTTATTTCAGGCTAGGGTTGGGATCATCATTAAGAAAGGATATTCAAAAACATGTTACTTATTATAATTTGTTAAAGTTCTTTTGGAATATTGATTTATGTGGAGCTTCAACAACTGATTTATTGTTTTATAGTTTCAACAATAATTACTTGTTATAATTTGTTAAAATTATTAAATTGACTTGTCATATTGAGGCCATGTTTGTCTCTGGTTCTTTTAAAACTTTTTTTTTCTAAATACTTATTTTCGATCACACGTTCACACAATAAAATATTTTACAGATAAATTAAAAAAATTTTCTTAGCCCCTGTTTGGTACACATTTTGGGGCCAAAAATGCATTTTTTTTTTATACAATGGGAATATGTGGTTGAACATGAAGGAAAAGTTATTGATGTGTTGGAAAATATTATTTTATTGAAAAATGTGTATTTGAAAATGAGTAAAAGAATGAGAATAAAAAAATAATGTGGCTCAAACAGGGGATATTTTTTAACCACGCATTCTTGAAAAATTCACTATTCAAAACAATATTTTTCTAAAAGAATAACCACCAAACAGGGGCTGAATGATGTAGTTTCATTAATCTTCTAATTGAAATAGTGGTGAACCAATGAAATAGCGAAAAAATAATTCATATAGTCGACTTTAAATTTATATTATAAAAATATTTAAATTTTTTGTAGTTAAAAGTAATTTAAAAGTAACGAAAACATAGTTTTCCGTTTTGACATTTTTGTTCTTTCACACATATTTAAAAATTAGAAAAACATACTTTTTATGTTTTAAAAATTTTCCAATCTGTAAGTAATGTAACGACCCGATCTTGCACTGAAATCATTATCATATCATACGTACTGTCCGCTGGCCCATCTTACCCCTCACGACTTTCGACGCGCCCCCAAGATTCGAATACAAGACCTCCATCATATGGGAGACTTAAGTTGAGTTCCTAGTCAACTTAAGTCTCCCATATGATAGAGGTCTTGTGTTCGAATTTTGGGGACGCGTCAGAAAGCCGTGACGGGTAAAATGGGCCCAGACTCTCCAAAAGCAGACAATACGTAAGATATGATAATGATTCCGGCGCGAGGTCGGGTCATTACAAAATAATGCGGCTTTTTTGTAACGACTCGACATCGCGCCGGAATCGTTATCATATCCTATGTATTGTTCGCTTTGGGAGAGTCTAGGCCCATTTTGCCCCTCACGGCTTTCTGATCCATCCCCCAGGATTCGAACACAAGACCTCCATCATATGGGAGACTAAAGTTGAATCTTGGTACCAATTGAGCAACTTTTTTTGTAACGACCGACCTCGCGCCGGAATCGTTATCATATCATATGTATTGTCCGCTTTGAGCAACTTTTTTTGTAACGACCTGACCTCGCGTCGGAATCGTTATTATATCATACGTATTGTCCGCTTTGGGAGAGGTACCAGGATTCAACTTAAGTCTCCCATATGAAGGAGGTCTTGGGTTCGAATCCTGGGGGACGCGTCAGAAATCCGTAAGGGGTAAGATAGGCTAGGCTCTCCCAAAGCGGACAATACGTATGATATGATAACGATTTTGACACAAGGTCTGGTCGTTTCAAAAAAAATGCAATGTCCGCTTCGTGAGGGCCTAACCCATCTTACCTTCACAGCTTTCTGACGCGTCGCCCATGATTCGAACACAAAACCTCCATCATATTGGAGACTTAAGTTGAATCCTGGTACCAATTGAGCAAGTTGTCCAATTGGTACCAGGATTCAACATAAGTCTCTCATATGATGGAGGTATTGTGTTCGAATCCTGAGGGACGCATTGAAAGTCGTAAGGGGTAAGATGGGCCTAAGCCCTCCCGAAGCAGACTATACGTAAGATATGATAATGATTCCGGTGCGAGGTCGGGTCGTTACAAGTAATATGCAAGATAATTTCAAAAGGAATATGAAAATGTTACATTAGCCCTAATTTCTTTTAAAAAAAAAAAATTCATTTTGGTTTATATAATTTACCACATGAACAAGGTTGGTCCGTATTACCCCAACAAGGAAAATCTTCTTTTCTCCTCTCATATGTTTTTAGACATTGGAATAAACTTTTGGGATCCATTTCTTTTTTAGTTGAAGACATCTAATCAAATAGTCATGTTTTACCTAACATTAGTGTATTTCGAATATCTTATCATTCTAAGATGGCTTCATTTCGAGGATGACTCTAGTAGATGACTGAATTGTATTCTTGTCGCCCAATGGATTCAAGAAACTTGTCTGAAAATAGTCCGTTAAATTTTTTTAAAGGGATCGTCTTCATGGTATGTCATAATAGTTCGAAGACTACTCGAAGGTGGGTCTTCTCTCTTGGCTACATTTTCGTCTATTTACTTGAATTATTTGTCTGAACATAACTTGGAATCAAATTATTATAATCTAATCTAACTCGACAACATGCCAATATAACATAATCTAATTATTTGATCGTTCTAAAATGTTATAGTTAACTATTGGCGCCACACCCCAAGTTAAGATAAAAACTATTGTTTCTGGAGTATCGTATACTCCTTTAAACAATCTGACAGAAAAAAAAAATTAGAGCTTACAAATCATCGAAATGTACTTGAATAGAGTAACTGGATGATCAACATGATCAGAATTTCAATTCAAACCCATTAACTTTACGATGTTTCCGTAAAAAGAATTTGCTCCATTCTATGGCGCATAAAGGTAGTCAGTAATCATCTCTCATGATAAAACAAATTTCATCTAAATGCAGCAAAATCAATAATAGTTCCGACGAACTCAAAAAAGTGTTATTGTACTCAAAAATTAATATTAGAATTTAGAGAGAAGTGAGATTCAAAGGAGGAAAGTTTGCAATGAAAATGATATAAATTTTCTCGCAGCAAGGCAGTCTATGTATAAACATATTCGTCGTGGTCATTCTAACATTCTACAAGCCGTTTTCGAATAGTGGTGACTGTTCAAATGACCCTCCAAAAGACGAATAGACGACTTTGTTCGAAATGAAACACTGCATCTTTTAAATCGGTAAGTATGTGTCTATTACATCAGTTAACATTGTATGTTATAGAAAAACAGACGTTGGTTACAGACGTACCTAGAAAGTCAAAGACAAAAAAAATTTTGAAACAAGCCAATGGTTGAGATTTAAATTATCGTTAAAATTAATTTCACTAAGTACCTAAAAACTTGATTAATTATAATTTGACCTAAAATTTAAATAAATTGTTCAAAAAGATTATATAAGACAGAGACCCACCCACACCATTACACGAACTGAATTGGACTCAAACACGGATCAGTGTTGTGTTGAGCCGAGTCGGATGGGAGATGACGCGCGCACGCTTGTTTAGGATGGAACCTAAAAGGACCTACGTGGGGTAAGTTTTAAGCATTCCAATCAAATTCTCATTTATTTAAAGTTTTAAGTGGTAACTTTGAAATCAAATATTTTATGCAATTTTAAATGGTTTGCTGACAAATAAATATATCAAGTTAGTCTCGTCACGGAGTAGAACATGAATATGATTAGTTCATTTAATTTGGGAGTATGGATCGTGTTGAAATTAAAGCTCAAAGTTGACCAATTTCACTAATTTATTAACCATTACAACAAAAACAATTGAGGAGACAAAAAAAATGCATGCACACTTCATTTTGTACTTTGTCTTGAACTTAATAGTCCCTAAAAATCACACAAAAGACTTGGTGCTTGTCACGAGAAACATTTATCTAATTGATTATTTACTCTTTTCGTAATCTTTCATATCTAATATTAATTATTTTGACTTAATATTTATTTAAACCACGCACGACTTTCTTCTTTGCTAGCATTTCTAACTTGATATTTATTTAAACCAATTGATTCGTCGCATCCTGTCTCAAAATTAAATAACTCAACTTACTGTACACCTCTAACTATTCATTGCATGTGCATTGTAACTTGTGCAAATTGCAAACTCGTCAAATTGCTAGCATTTCTAACAAAAGGATAAATGCAACACATACTATTGTTAGTCTACTCCCCTAGTCAAGAAAATCAATTTTTCTTGCGCAAAACAAGCTAACATATAGATGCTTGTCTGATAAACAATAAATTTGATCGTTCTTTCTCCATCTCTTCTTATACAAGTTGATTGACCATGACATTGAGCGATGCTTGGTGTAGATTAAAAATAATTGTTTAATAGATTTTGAAAGTTGCTAAAATATGTGATTGAAAAATTGCGGATCATACGAAATTTGTGGTTAAAATTAATTTTTAAATTTGACTTAAAATTAAAATCAAATTTTAATTTATATCAAACGTGGGCTAAATAGTTTAATGTTATCTCTTTGCCGTAATGGAATACTTCCTTGCATACACCTAACATGGTCATTTAAAAAAATAAAAGATCCTCTGAAAAGATCTATATCATTCAAATCTTTAACAAATATTTGATTAAATTAATAATTGACAATAAAATATTTAATATTTTTAGAAATTATAAAAAGAAAACAAAAGAAATTTAAAGTCTCATTGCCATCTAGAGGTGTGAAAAGGACATAAAAAAAAAAAAAACTTATTCATTTTCCCTTTTTTCCTTTTCACCCTCCGCCCTAATTAAAAGAAACGGCTCTTAAATCTCACATTTGAAGAACGACGACTCCAAAGAAAGAAAAGCAGCGGAAAAGAAGAAGAAATTGAACGGATTTTGTGTACTTCAACATTCAAAACTTTCAAAATTGAACAGGCATTTGGATTAGTATGAATGCTTGTTTGCTCAACATTCAAATCTTCAAATCTCTCTGTATTTTTATTATTGTTAATGTTCATTGCTGTAAACGAATGTGCACAGTAATTGATATATTTGTGGAGTCGAGATTCCAATTTAGTGCTGCTTTATTTTTGTATTTGTGACTTTTGTTGCCCATTGAGAAATGGCAAAAACTAAGGCACCTTCCTTGAAATATCATGCATAAAGCAAACTTTATTCAAATCTTCCTTCCATTCTTGACTATGATCTAATTTTGTCTCTGTACCTTCATACACAATGGGAAAATGAATAAAATAAACAAATATTTAGTTAGGAAAGGAAGAATCTTTGGGTCATTGAACTTGGAGGAATAATTTATTCGATTATTTAATGGAAGGCATAGCATGGATCTTGAGGATATGTCAAAATGTATTAAAGATAAAAGTATGACTTAGAAAAAAATGCACTCAATCTGTCGACAACAATGTGATAATGGTGTAAATTTTGTAATCTTGAAATTAAACATCAGCTTAAATTTTGTGATATGATTCTGATATTTGAAGAGGATTTGGTTTTAAATTTATGATCTCGTCTTCCCAAGTTGACTAAGAATTTGAATTCAACCACGAACATCTGTGACTTTTGATGCTTTTAATTGTTCTGTGTTTTGTGGGGATTGGATTCGTGAATGTTAAAAACCTAGAAATCTTTTAGGTTGCAGGAGTGATATCGGAGCTTATTAGTTTGAATTTACGTTATAGGTGTAGTTACTGGTCATAGTGCATCTGGAGGTTAATACTATATCAAATTTACAGCACTATTTGAAAACAAAATGACAACAGTTTAAGAATATATGAATTATGGATAAAGTAAGGATTTTGACAATGAACTAAATGGAAGAAAATTTTTGGATGAGTTTTGAATGTGCAAAGTATATAGTACATTACATGATTTCCAGAATATTTGAAGCTTTTTAACTATAGAGTTCAAGATAATTTTTCTCTTAAAGCAACGTCAGTTTTGCTTAATAAATTGCAAAGGAAAAAAAATTTAGGTAAAACTTCATCAAATTCATTAGATTTACATACTTCAATTGAGTTACTAATTTCATGTTATTTGAAGGATGGAGTACATATACATCATTGGTGATCGTTGTGATGCGAAGGTAACGTGTTGAATGTGGAAAAAGTATATGAAGCATTAGATGATGTCCATAAGGATATGTTCTTGAAGTCGTGCTTTGATAAACTATATGACATCAGGAACATGAAAACATTTGCTCAATTAATTCACAACCTATTATTACGAAGGGTTGTCTCTGTCAATGAGGATGAATTGTGGTTTTGTTTGGGCCTGGAAAAAGCTGTTCGTTTATCCCTATACGAGTTTATGCTCGTCACTGGATTGAGCCCTGTGAATGAAGAGGGGTATGAGAGCCAGATAAATGAAAATGGTAGATTAAGAAATAAATATTTTCCAACATCTAACAAGGTTACGCCTAAAGAATTAAATGAGGCATTTGAAAAAGAGATACAATACATGGAGGATAAATACAAATTGGGTTTAATGAGTATATATGAGACTGTATTGAGGTCCAAAGAAAAAAAAATCTATAAATCTTCACACCTTAGATATAGTTTACGGTACATGCATTCCTTAGAGTGTCGAAGGATCCGAAATCCAAATATTCATTGTGGGGGNAGAAATAAATATTTTCCAACATCTAACAAGGTTACGCCTAAAGAATTAAATGAGGCATTTGAAAAAGAGATACAATACATGGAGGATAAATACAAATTGGGTTTAATGAGTATATATGAGACTGTATTGAGGTCCAAAGAAAAAAAAAATCTATAAATCTTCACACCTTAGATATAGTTTACGGTACATGCATTCCTTAGAGTGTCGAAGGATCCGAAATCCAAATATTCATTGTGGGGGTTTCCACTAGCGATACAAGTAAATTGCCAAACTTGTGATTTAGACATTATTTTTATTTGATTTTAAATATTTGTAAATAACTTATACATCTTCTTTTAGATGTGGGCGTTCGAGTCTATTCCTTGAATAGCAAACACGTATCATGCTAGGTTACCTATCAACGGGATGTCGAGAATGTGTCGTTGGAAATCAACACTTATTCCTAATTCTCATGATATTGTTGAAGTTTTGGATGACCCACAAGTGGATACATCTTCTATATTGTAATTATTTTTGCACGTTACCTCAAGTATTGCTAAAAGGATTTTGTTCGTCAATTATTTAGTTCCAAGTTCGTTGCTCATTGAGAGCTTCTCCCGATGAGTCTAAACAACAATATGTAAATTTATTCATTCACGGAACTAGAAAAGAAGATCCAATCCTGGATGTTTATCTCTACGAGGATGGAGAATACCCAAACGTTGGTGATCCAAAACTAAATGATGATCTAGATCCACCACAAAGACAGAGGGAGAGAGTCTCTCTGAATATATGTGATGATGATGATGTATGATGTATGTATATTTTTAACGTTAATATATAGTCTTTCGTACAACGAATTGGTGCTAACTATATGTTTTCTTATTCCTTTACGTGAAAAGTTTGAGACTGCTCGTGTACATCAATGTTTTCTTCCTACAAATCGAAGACCACCATGCAATCGTTGAGATTTTTCAACTATGATGATATGTTGAGACAATTGTTTCACCACGTGGAGAGGTTATCCAATAAATATGAATAGATAAAGAGGAACGTCGATACTATAATGAATTTGATGAGACCAAGCCAACATCTTGACACAAAACATTCATTTGGGGCTGATGTAGTATTTGGGATCGAGGGAGATAACCGAGGAGGTTGCCAGGATCATTGAAAGGGAGACTGGGGGGCAAGGGAAGAGGCTGAGACAAGGGAGATTGGGAGGGAGGCAGCTGCAATGAGTATTAAGATGGATATTGAGGCATGGTGCTTTGATGGAGAGAGTGGTAGGGGCATTAATGAGTACGCTGAGATGGGAGATTGGGAGGGAAGTAGTTGCAGGGAACATTGAGAGGGAGATTGAGGCAGGGGGTGCTGTGATGGAGACAATGGTAGAGGGCATTAAGAGGGAGGCTGAGACATGGGAGGAGACTGAGACAGGGGAGTTTTAATGGAGGTAGTTGCAGGGAGCATTGAGAGGGAAAATGAGTATGTAGTGGACATTGATGTGGAGACAGGGATGTACACTAAGGTTTTTACTCGCAAGAAGAGAAATTTGGATAAGACTCATCAACAAATTGATGCCCTGATGCGAGATAAAAGACTTAAAAAATCTTCAAAGTTAGTTTCATCTCCATATACGACTGGAGCTAAGTGGAGAAGACATGTTGATAACACGAATGTTGATCTTTTCGGGATGTTAACCCAGTTAAGAAGAAACATTTCTCCAAATGGTACTCAAGTTTAGGCGATGGGTAAGCATCCTTACCAATTCACTGAATGTGTATTGCTTTATTTGTCACTTGTATTCTTTTACAATTTTTCATTTTTTTTTCTCTTCAGTGTTTCATATAAATTGGGTCATATCAATTTAGAAGATTCGAAAAAATGGTTTAACGATGTGTTGAAACTAGGGGGATGATTTCTAGATGATGTAAGTATTTAACTCATTACTTATGTTATTCAAATACTTTGTATATAACTATGTATTCAACTTTTAGCATGTTGACATGGCATTGCATTTGTTGCGGGCTCGGGCAACAAAATATCCCAAGTCATTTAGTAGTTCGCGATTTATATTGGATGTGCAATTTAACAACTAATTAACCTTTGTTGTGTTTGATTTATGTGAGCAAGGAGATTGTTTTAGAATGCCAATAGAGCTAATGAAATATATCACCGGAGCGAAGCCAACATATGGAAGGAAATAACATGACTGTAAACATGTATATTTTCCGGTATGTACTCATAAACATTGGGTTGTAGTTGAGAACAACTTTTGCAAAGCGAAAATTCTTGTATATGATGCTAATAAGGGTTGCATTACGGACAATCAACTCAAAGATGACTTGAAAGTTGCCAGTATCATTGTCTAGCTACTCCTAAGGGAAATCTACATTGATTAGAGATAGATACTCTTGCTATAAAAAGGAATACCAAAACTACTAAACAAGCCCTTTCGTAAGTTTCTTATTACAATTACATATTCACTTGTTCATATTCAATTAGTTATTACACTTCGATTATCATTGTTTATATTCTTTCAGGGGTGATTTTGGTATGTACGTAGTAAAATATATAGATTTCTTGAGCATCAACGGTCCAGTAGAGCAAGTTAATGGCTTCTATATGAATAGATAGAGGGAAAAGATGGTTGTCGATATTTTTGCCCTTGATTATGATCCGTAGGATCTTTTGATGTATTTGTATGTCTGTGAGTTATAAGTATATATTATAATTTGAAAATATAATTTTCTAATAAATGTTGAATGTTAGGCTTTTTGTGTTGTGACTAGTAGCTTAATATATTACAAGGTAGATATGTCGAATTTTTCCAAAAATGTTGGTTGTCGAATTCTAAAGTCATCTTAAAAGACAATAGTCTATAGTCGCTTTAAATAAAAGACTATAGTATTTTTAAACAACTATAATGTAAGATAAGGTGCGAATCAAACTTCTAACATTATAGATCGTGTTTGTTTCGACCTATTATTTTAAAATGAATAAGATGATGAACTTCATTATATAAAATTCATCGTGCTCTACTAAAAATATTCAAGTATACCGTATTTATTTTCAAATTATGTGGCTTACAATAATGTATAATGCAAGATGAGGTGCGAATCAATCTTCTAACATTAGATCGTGTTTGGTTTCAACGTAATAGTTTAAAATGAATAGGAAGAAGAACTTCATTATATACAACTTATCGTGCTCCATTAAAAATATTCTAGTATACCGTATTTAGTTTCAAATTATGAGACTTACAATAATGTATAATGTAAGATGAGGTGCGAATCAAACTTCTTACAATAATGTATAATGCAAGACGAGGTGCTAAATCATAATGTTTTAAGTATTGAGTCGATTGATTTGAATAAGTTAAATCATAATGTATAACATTCTAAATCGTGTTTGGTTTGATTTCAAAATATTTTGTTAAAAATGTATAGAAAAACGAGCATATGATTGAAAACAAGATCCGAGTCATTTAAAACTATTGCTATCATTTTCATGTAAAACGACTCAGTCGTTTAAAGCGATTGCGGTCATTTTCTTGTGAACAACTCCAATCATTTTAAACGACTGGAGTCATTTGTAAAACACTGAAAACGAGTGCAGTTGTTTTACATTAAAACGACCGCAATCGTTTTCCATTCATTGCTTGTTATATGAAATAAACGAAAAATACTAAAAACTGCCTAACAATCATAAAACATAATTTTGGCATGAATTACGACAAAAACTCACAATATAGAGCATACATTGCAATAAGTAGAAATTAATTTGCATTTTTATCTAAACGACAGGACATCAACCGAATAAACAATACACTAGTTCTCCAATCTTCTATCAACTCAGGGTATCTAACTTGTGCATGTTAGTCAGTTGTGTCCAATTGCGGTTCGCCTACTACACTTGTGTCTTTTCGAAAACTCTCTAGTAGACGAAATCATTGTTGTTTTAGTACATCCACCTCGTTCACGTACAAGCGGTGGCAATAGATTGAGGAAGCCAAAATTTTCAAGAATTCCCCAATCAACTTCATTTGGCACTGGAAAAATAAGTATCAATGTAAGCTACTCTCTAATATTCAACAGTATAATACAGAGAGCAAAACAAGTAAATTGAATAGCTACTCTTCTTCGCCGCATCTACTGCTTGCTCGTATTGTAAATGTTCTAATTGAAATCGTCTACAAGTACAAGTTTTTCATCCAAGTTAACAGTAAAATTCATGGTTTCGTCCTCACATTATACGTGAACTGGTCAATTAGCTCGGCAACAAACTTTTTGGCTTTATCAACATTCTTACGCAATTTCTCTTCAATTATTGGCATTAGAGTGCTTGTACAGCTCTGTACATTCACACGCCTCTCATAAAACTATTTTTGTAACATTTTCCTAATACTCTCAATCAATGGAAGTATTGGATTCTGACGATCTTTCTTAAACATCGACTTCAGTGACTCTGCATTGTTCGATGTCATGATATTATAATGGTCCCCCAAAAAGTGTGATCTAGCCCAAGTGTAGAAACGTGCTTTGACTAAATAATCCCAAACTTTGATATCAATTCTCTTAATTTCGCTCGTATAATTTCCAAACTTTTCTAAAGTGTATGCTTCTGCTGCTTTCTTAAAAAATAGGAAAATCTCGATTTTTCGAGTTACGGTCCTTAAGTTGCCTTTTATATGATAGATGCAATGACCCATGATGGGAATTTTTTTAGACAGCTTGAACTCCATTGATAATACTTGGATGTCAATCAGATATAACAACAAGATATTCAGTATCCCCCGTTACTTCTTTCAACTTGGTAAAAAAACCAAGTCCACGATGCATCATTCACAGAATCAACTATACCCCAAGCAAGAGGATAAATCTGAATATTTGCATTTTGTCAAGTAGCAACAATCAGCGTACCTTTATATTTCTCGTTCAAAAATGTTCCATCAATGACAACTACCTTCCATATTGAAGAGTAAAATCTGTGAATGCAAGGTCCGAGGGCCATAAAATGTACTTTAAAGCAATTCCCACAGTCAATCTCTAAAGACAATACTATTCCAGGATTAGTTCTAGCCAACTTATGAGAATATAAACCTAATTTAGCATAACTATCCTTGGGGGAACCACTCAAAACTTCCAAAGCACATTATCGTGAATTTCGCACCCTCTGATAACTCATGTGTACCCCGAATTTTGACGCATGTCATTAATGATGTCTGTTGGTCTATATATCGTGTTGGGATTTTGAAACTTAGGCACTATAATGATCTTGCCTTCTATGATCATTTCAGCGAATACTCACGGAGCAAGTATGTTCACGTACATACTTGCGAACTTGAAAGTAATCACAATTTTTGAATTTAGTTGCTCGTAAACGCCATTTGCAATTTTCATCTATGCAAACAATTGTATAGACTATTTTATTTGACTTCTTCACTTTAAATTCAAAGTTATACTTCATTGCAAGCATGTTGACTTCCATCATAAAATCTTTTTTGTGTTGAAAATTTGGTGATCTTCTAAATCTGCATCTTTGGGAATCACATGTCATGTAAGAGTTGAAGCTACAAGGTGCTCGTTTGTAAAACGATCTTCTTCTCTGTTGTATTGAATCATCTCGGATCCATCTGTAGAGAGAACAACAGTGTTACCGTTTTCAGTGATAATATTTACATTATTATCTTGTGCTATCTCCAACTCATTCCAATCAATATTCTCAATCCGATCCACTTTATTGTCATCGGCTGCTTGCATTTCACAATGAAGATTGCTACCTTCATTTTGCATTTCATAATAAATTTTATCGTCTTCCACTCCATGAAATGAATCATTATATTCTTCTTATGGATGCTCAACTAAACGTTTGTTCACAAGGGTTACAATGGGACAATGATTTTTTATTTTTTATTTTCGTTAAGAGATAGAAACCATTGCACTTGCCTATTTGAAGTAATTTTAATTGGAACTGTAAACTGTCTCTTTTCAAGGAGAAGAAACCTCTTCTCAATTTATTGTGAAGATGAATCAACTTTGCAAAGATTTAGCACTTCACAATACAAATCGATTTGAAATATCTGAAGATATTGGAACTCCGTCCACCATTTCATCACTCTCACTTCGTTTCCATGTCCATTTTCCTTAATCATCATTAACAAAATCACCAAAATAAAATATAGAAATCCATGTTGTTGAGTCCATATCTGTAATTCGAATAATAAAATTTTATAATGTTAGCAAATAATCAATCACAGTAATATAAAGTGACAATAGTCGTTTCTATGATCATTTTACACGACTGTGGTTGTTTTACACAACATCAGCAGTTTAAAACGACTAAAGTCGTTTAAACGACTACGATCATTCAAAACGTCTGTAATGAATCTGTTGCTAAAAATTATACGAGATTATGCTTTTCAAAACTATTTGAGATCGAGAAATATATTCACACACTTAAATAAACACAAATGACAATGAATATATCAATAAATAAAGAACATTAGATTAAAAAAATAATTAAAAGTGAAAATAATATCTTGCCAACATAAAATTTAGAAATATAAGGGTTTCTTCTTTGATATGCTTCTTCATACTTCAGGTAAAATTAGATTAAAAGAAGAAAGAAGTAGAAGATTATAGCTAAATTAAAGAAGAAGAAGAAGAAGAAGAAGAAGAAGAAATCTGGAATTGTTGGAAGAACAAATCAAACTAACGGTTGTAATTTTGATTTGAAAAATGGATATTATGATGATTATATGATAAGGATATTTGAGATATTTCAACAATATTTAAAATGATAATATGGACATTTTAACCTAA
>CAIGRK010165322.1:0-13597 GCA_903798315.1 Fraxinus greggii | reverse complement strand
CATGAATTATCTACCCATGCTTTCTCATCAGCAGCTCTTGTACTTGTTGACCATGTCTTTCATTTCAAGGTCAGGTTTCTAGCTTTGACTGTTACTTTAGACCAATATGTTGGTGTAGGTTTCCTTGAAGTATTCTTTAGGGATCATCAACGACTTGCTAAGCTGTAGCTTACTTAATTTTGTATTTCAGTCATAACAATTGGCACCAGATTTGCTGCCTGGGACTGATTCCCGATCTTGAACAAAAGATGTTAATGATCTTTAAATTTCTTTCTTGGATCCACTCTTAAGCTGAGTAAGCTGAGTCATGGTTATTTGCATGGCCTTTGTTGTTTATTGGTCGATTCTGTACTCTTTAATAAACTTGTGGGTTAAAAGCGCTGTCAGTGAACAACTTAGTGTTGGTCACTTAGGTACTTTAACTTTTTTTGGTTCCAAATTAGTTATTGAACTTCTATTTTTGTTTCATTTAAGGCACTACATTGTGTATGAAGATATCAATGGAAGTATGCCTTTGATTGTCTTTCTTAACCTCTTCATGGGCAAATTCTAGGTTTATTATTTATTTTATTTTGTTCTTGTCTGGAGTTTCTGTTTTCTATCAATGGAAGTTCTTCTATGATGGAAAAGTTGAGTTGGAAATGGTAGGTAAAAATTGGCTTGGACAGAGATTCAGGACTATATTTTTCCGTTCTTTTGGGGAATCGTTCAGTGATGGGAAACTTGTTAGTCCTGGTATCAAGGGCATAAATATAGATTATTCAGAGCTGTTGTCACAAAGGAAGTTTATAATTTTTTTTCTTGAGTCATTTTTGAAGAGAGAGGTATTAAATAATTAAGCATCATATTTAAGGGGAAGACGAGTCAAATACTTTAGGAAAATTTTGGAAATAAGTAGTGTGCAATGTGCATTTTAAGATATGTATAACCTCGTGTGTCGTGAGACCAGCTTTCTATCCAGTTGTAGATGGGAAAAAGTTCCCTTCTTTATTTTTCATATTATTAGACTTGTGGTAATTGATTTGATCTTTTAACTGGTCCTAGACAAGAAATAATTGACTCACCAAAATGCTTGTGGTTGATGGGACATAATCTTATAACCCTCCGAACTTCACATAATAGGTAACAAAGTAGACATTTAGCCCCTGTTTGAGCTCCATTAAAATCAAATTTTGGGGAAAAATGTATTTTGGAATATTGATTTTTTAAAGAATGTGTGGCTAAATAAGAAGAAAAAGTTTTTGGTTTGTGTGTAATATTATTTTATTGGAGAATGTGTGGTTGAGAAGATGAGATAGAAAAATGCATTTTTTTTTTAGATTGGAGCCCAAACAGGGGCTTAATAATTTTCGTCTAATAGGCAGAAATCTCATGTTTGATCTATGATCAATTATAAATTTTGAACTTCTCACTTAACATTATTTTTATGCTGTCAACTTGCTGTTTTTTCCCTTGATGTTTAGAATAGAAGGTCTGAGATGCTTCTGTTGTACCGATGTCCAAACTTTTAAGACTGGAATTTATTTAATTCCAGAATACCAAGATCCTTACTACCAGGGGTACGAAGCTCCCGTCGTAGAGATCGTCAGAAGGAAGAAAGAGAATTGTTAGTAAAGAAAGCATTTATTGAAGATATCTTGAATGAAAACAATCTCTTGACTATTCTCCTTCAGAGAAATTCCTCATACCATGTAGTACTATGGGACTTGGAATTGTTGCCATCTTCAAGTAAAGAATCTGAATTCTGCAATGGTGCAGATGCTGCAATATCAACATCAAGTGAAAAGGCTTATCCTGAAAATGATGATAATCAGGATCATTTCAGCCAGTTGACTAGCTGTATTAATGCAGTTGATTTTGACCTAGACGATGATGACTTGGCATATGATTTTCATATGGATTCTGGAACTTTACCCTGTGTTGCTTGTGGCATTCTTGGTTTTCCATTTATGGCTGTTGTACAACCATCTGTGGAAGCGTCAAAGACTCTTATGCTTGAGGATCACCATACCATTCAAGATCTAGAAGGTTTCAAACCAGGTGAATCTCATTCCCTTTCTGATCTCCATCTCATGGTTGAGGCCTCTATTCCAGGTACAAGGTCCAAAAACATGCTCTTGCCCATCCTATGCTTTCATAACGTTCACTTTGTTTTCTTCTCTCTTAAATTCTCAGTAGTAATGTAATTTCTTCTAAGTGATACATATAATTAGAAATGGCACATCAAATTAAATATTTTTCACATGCTTCTATGAAAGCAGAGCATTAAAACACTCAAGTGTGTGATTTTATTTAACCAGAATATTGGTTTGTACAAATGTATTATAACTTTTGCTGGATCTAATTCTAAAATATGTTTCAGGAAAATGATGTTTTGATATGTGGCTGCTGCTAGATAAAACTTGTTGTCCCCTGCTAGATGTGTTTATTTCTGATTGAAATTCATGAACTTTGTTTTCCTTTTCCGTGTAACCGCCAATAGAAAGAGGCCTGCTTGTGGAATTGTTGTTCATTATCAAACCATGTGAAGTATCTGTAATTCATACTTTATCTTTGATGACTCATCTATGGTTGTTTCTCTTTTTACTGTGTGCAAAAGGTTTCTGTGTAAGTTCTCTTATTTGTATCTAGATTAACAACCATTTTTGAAAATTCGTAATGTGTTAACGTACCTGAGATCAAATATGAGGGATCTAACCTATCCAATTGGATCATCCAGTGGTTGAATCAAGCCAATGTATACATTCACCGATTAAGCAATCTCCTATCTCTGACCGTACATCGTCTTCCAAGTATGACGCAGCTTCTTCGAAAGTTAAGACTGCGATGGGGTGGAATATTTCTGGTGGATTTGAAAAACCTCGAATGTTCTGCCTGGAGCATGCAATTGAAATTGAAGGATTGTTGAGTCCAAAAGGTGGAGCAAATGTTCTCGTGATTTGTCACTCAGGTAAAAGTCGGTTTATCTTCTTGTGCATCGGAATGAAAAATGAAAAGTTAATTTTTACCTTAAATTTCAGCACTCCAGCCTCGTTTATTGTCTTGGACTTCTGCTGAACTTGTGGAAGATCAGAAGAATGCATGGAACCATCAGAAATTACGTTTAATTTTCTTTTGAGTCTCACAACAATGATACCTGAACTTCTCGTGCACATTTAATCATATTTTAATTAAAATAAAGAAGTTATTGCGTTCTCCCATTCCCTTTTACTATTTTTCTCTGTTTGTTTGTATTCTGATTCACTTTCTCTGATTTTCACGTATGGTTAGACTTCCAAAAAATAAAGGCACATGCTGCAGCCACAGCGGAGGAAATTTCGGTACCTTTTAATTATAACGAGATTCCGCTGGATATGGCATCTCATGAAGATCTATACTTGATTGATATAGCTATCGACAGAGAAGAACAAACTGGATGCATAGAAGACTGGACTTCACAAATGAGTATCAATTTACAGCACTGTGTGAAGGTGAAAAAGAATTTCCCATCTAAGAATGTTAAGCATCTATTGACATTGGGTGGGCTGCTCTCCAATGCAACTTCCGACTTGAATTCCTCCAGCTTCTATTGGAAATCCAGGAAATTACGCACAAAACGTCATCTAAAACATCCATTGGAAAGCAAACCATCTGATGGCCTTAAAATCACAAAAGAGGAGGATGATTTGAGTTCAACGTTGGAGCATCAAACGACTAGGAAAGAAGTTAAAGTCATCCAATATTCAAGAAGAAAATACAAATCTCATAGTTCTACAGGAATGAATGAGCCCCCTAAAGATTTTAATGACTCTGTTCTACAAAATGTTCCTGCTGCTGACGATGTAGATCAAAAGAAAGAAGCAAAAAGATCTACTGAAAGTATTCTTGTCGGCCTTGAAAATATTGAACAAACTTCTCCAGGGCCGAGCACCTTAGTTTCTGGGGGACAATCTGAACACGAATGCATGAAGTTTTCACAAACACGAGGTTGTGAGTATTCTCTTCCATCTCAATGTGCAAATTCATTTATCTCTGCCATGCCAGTTGTCGAGAATGTTGCAGCACAAACTATAATTTCCTCTTCTGATGAATTGATAGTGAAGGAAACTGTGTGTAGTTCAACATGGCATGACCGCAAACTGCAGCATGAAATCAAGGTAGGCGATGAAAACTTCGAGAAAAACAAGAGATGTTATTTGGATAATTCCAATGGTTCACCTGCAGCTGAAGCTGGGAGGTGTCATTCTGGAAACTTTTCTGGTTCTTCTGTAGTTTCTGCTCAAAATAACAGAAAAAATGTAAATGTGAGGGAGAAACATACAGTGAAGGAAACTGACAGTGAGGAATCAGATACCTCGAATTGCGAGGGGCACAACAAAGTTCAGACAAACGCAGATAATAAAGACAAAGCTGTTCCTGTGGGACAGCAGGAAGTTCAGACAGATGGAGTTAATCTCGAGAAAGCTGTTTTTGAGGGTCAGCAAGAATTTCAGTTAGACAGAGATATTCAAAACAAAGCTGTTTCAATAGATACTGGACTGGTAGAAGAATATACTTCCACCTCGGTTGAAGAACTCCATGTAGAAAGTAACATACATGGTGCCATGGTATCTTGTGGTGATAACATGGACGTCTCTTTACTGGAGCAAAGAGCGCCAAATTATTCCAACTGTACTCCTGTACAACCTGAACCAACTGCAGAGAGTGGAAGAAAGAGAAAACGAGAAGTAGACCTTCTAACACACGATCAATTGCAAGTTGGTGGCTTCATTATAAGTCCTTGTGAAAGTTTGAGGCCAAGGGTCAGAAAAGATGCATCTGTTTGTGGAACTGATTGCAGGAAACCTATAGAGGAGAAGCTGCTGGTGAAGAAGGCGAGGAAGGCTTCTGCCGATTCTCTCCCTCACAAGGATAAGAAAGAACACGAAACCAGACCTCACAAGTGTGAATTAGAAGGCTGTCGAATGAGTTTCAAGACAAAGGCAGAGCTTCTCCTTCACAAACATAATCAATGCCCAGTCTATGGGTGCAGGAAGAAATTCAACTCCCATAAATATGCAGTACAACACCAGCGCGTTCATGATGATGATAGGCCCCTCAAGTGTACATGGAAGGGTTGTACTATGTCATTTAAGTGGGCTTGGGCAAGGACTGAACACTTACGAGTGCACACTGGGGAGCGTCCATACGTGTGCAAAGTCAAGGGCTGCGGCCTTACTTTTAGATTTGTATCCGATTTTAGCAGGCATAGACGAAAAACCGGACATCAAGTGCAGGTTAGTTAGGTTTGTGAATTATCAGTACCAAAATGGGGAATTCTTGAGAAAAACAACTCAAGAATTATGTAGAACTAGAATACCCTGATCCTTTCAGTGTAGGCTAGGAAATTCACTGATCACCGTTGTGGCTAGGCATTTTACAGTTCAAAGATTATTGTGCTCAGTTTTGGTAGTTGGGATCATTGACGTCGAAGTTACTACTTTTTCATTCATTAGCATGGAGGAATTGGATATTGCCACCTGATTGAGTAGCATGGCCCACAATCTCGCTGATATTTCATATCAACTAGAATGCTCTGGAAACAAAACCAGGTCTATTTTTGTGTGCTGGTACAGCAGCGTGCGTACAATTTTTTAGTTGCTTTTCTGATGTCTTATTTTGGTACTTCTGTAAAAAAATAAAAGGTCAAGTAGTTGCTGAAAGGCTAAGCCAAACATTGTCCAGCATGTGAAAATGTTTAGGGCACAATTGGCTCAGCTGAAGACCTTGTTTGATTTTTATTTTCTGAGAATTATTTTTCTTTCAAATTCATTTTTAACATATTCTTCAAAAAAAAAAATAAATAAATAAAAATTTCCCTACTATTTAATCATCATTAAAAAAAAAACTTTTTAAATAATTAAAATTAAACAAGTGCTAAATATAAAGATAAGTAAAAATTAGCCTCTCAAACATGTTTCAACATATTATTGCTTTTCAAAAGAAAGATTACTTTGAAAGTAGTACTCGAATTGAGCAACTCAACTACTGACAACTTGATTATTTTTTGCCTTGACAAATAAAAAATATTTATATTAAAATTGACTTGTGTACCACTAAGCGAGGTTGCAAGAAAAAATCGTCAAATCTAGAAATTAGATTAAAATTAGGATCAAGATTCTTGTACAATTGTGATTGACACCATCTTTGACATTCCGTCTATGTATCGGCAATCTAGCCATTAATTGGGAAAAATATTGTTAAAAACAATCTATAAAAATTTGCCAACTTATATGATGTAAAACATAATGTACATGTGGAATGATTGTTAAAATTATGTTTGGACTTTGGAACTACCAGTAAAGTGTTTCGTGGATCCGTAAGCGAAATTGTTTTGTTCGTGTTTCGGTATTTAACTGAATAAAAAAAGGTGAGTACGTTGACATCACAAATTTTTTTTTTTTTTGGGCATTACATTTTAATTACACTTAAGGTCCTTGTCGTAATTAGTTCTCCAATTTTATTCTGTTGCATTTTTTTAATGCTCGGTTATTTAGCCCATCATGTTTTTGATGGTGATTTTTCTTCAAAAATTCCTTTACGTGCTTTTAAATGAGGACAATTAGTTTTTATGCTCTCCTAGTATATTTTTCAAGCAAAACCATCATCGATGTCAAAATGTGTTAGTTAATGAAAGGTTGAGGATAAAAATGCGTGAAAAAAAGATTGGGATGTTAGTGTGATCATACGTAAAAGGTAGGGATCTTCAGTGCAATTAAAATGCTACAATAAAAAATAAAATATAATTGGTGACAATATAATCATCAATGAAAAAATTTAATTTTTTGCTAGGACATTAGTCAGACTGATAAATTGCAATTTTAACCTTCAACTCAAGACATAACTAGTAAATTTTAATCCAATGTGGAGTGTTTGATCGTCACTCGCTAACAATTGCCATAATTTGATACAACCATCAATCCGTCATGAGATTGCTTGTTCATGATTCCATGCTTCATATACCAAACCCTCTTCGTGAGCAAAAAAAAGTATCATAAAATCATTCGTCTGAGCCGATGAGGATCGTGAAGATCTCGTTTGGGATCATGAATTTATATTATGGCTTCAGATTTTTTTAATAAAATTTTATTGTAAGTTGGTATTAAATTTTATTTTATACTGATTTATGAAAGAAACACTCTTGGTTTTTAACTTTATTGTTGTATTGTTGGTATTTACATTGAGAATTGACATGTCATGTACAGTGTTTAGTAGATTATTGCTCATTTGGATTTACAGTTTAACTAGTTATTGGCACGTGCAATGCTGACGTTTTTGTAAGGACACATTTGCACAGTAATATAAATGTGTGTGTCTATTCTCGTACAGTAATATAATACAAAAAATAAAAAAGGAAGAATGCATCAGTGTTCTTGGTATTTTATTAATTAAATGAATAAATGTAATATGAACGTGTGGAAATCTGAGCAGAAGGGAATAGACAATATGTATAACCCACTTAAGACCACATTTGAATAGAAAATAATAACTGCAATTTTATACATTTGAAGAGAAAATATATTTGGAATCATTAATTTTCATGAACCAATTCGATGAGATCCTAAAATTGACAAGAGTGCCTCTTCCTATGAAACTATTACAATTTGTTTGGAAGTCATAATATTTTCGTAAAACTAAAACATATAAAAATCAAACCAAGTAGCAATACACAATGGAATTATGGTAATATCATTCATTAGTCCAAGAGGGCTATGAAACAGTCAAAATGACTTCAGCCAAAAGAAGATAAACCTTTTTTTTTTTTTGCTGTTGAGATTAAAATGTATGGTCGAAGTTATGTATTACAATGACCCAAATTAAAAAATTTCCTTTCTAGAAACCCTTTGGAGGATGTCCTCGTCAAATTTTCTGCTCCTCCAAGAGACAACCTTCGCGATGTCCCATTGCTTACACTTCCTCCTCGTAATGAAGCATGGGAACTGCCATTTTGACATACATTATGCTTTTCATCTAAAACTTTAAATCGTAATAGGTGCTTTTTCTAAGCAACAAATCAAAAATCTGTTTCCTAACCTTTAACTGTGGTTTTTACTTAGATGCAAGTTTTGCAATTGCCAGCCTATGTTTCAGCTGGTTCATTTCTCCCTGCGAAGGTTATCCAGAAAATTGAAACGAGTAGAAGGTGGTTGAAACTACTGACTCTACTCCATCCATTTCTGGATTACATTTTCATATGGGAATGTTTTAAGTCAATCTCCACTTTCTTAAAACGTACACTTTTTTTGAATTCGTAAATGATAGATAGTTCAATTCTCATACTATTATTAAATTGTAAATGTAGAAAGTAACCTAGACAGGAAGCGATAATTTTACAATAAAGCCTAGAAGCTAAATTACATGCAAGGATAGGTGTCTGAGCGATCAATGCAATGCAATGCAATTCAATATAACATATAGGATTATGGATTACAAGCATCAAATTTCAAAGAACATTTAAAGTTAAAATGATAAAACATGCCTGACAGAAATTTCTTTCTATAAGCCACTGCTTTACTGGCATTACTTTGTCGTTGACATCTTTCCAATCATTTGCAACAATAAGAGCAACATGATTTGCAGAAACCTTAGCTTGAGCTCGTTCATGATCTATAATCCTTTTCTTCTCCTGCACAAGCTTTAACATCTTAAGAAAGGTTCATCATATCAATAGATAAGGTATTAAAAACCAGAGTTATCTAAAGAGAAAATAAANTTCAAAGAACATTTAAAGTTAAAATGATAAAACATGCCTGACAGAAATTTCTTTCTATAAGCCACTGCTTTACTGGCATTACTTTGTCGTTGACATCTTTCCAATCATTTGCAACAATAAGAGCAACATGATTTGCAGAAACCTTAGCTTGAGCTCGTTCATGATCTATAATCCTTTTCTTCTCCTGCACAAGCTTTAACATCTTAAGAAAGGTTCATCATATCAATAGATAAGGTATTAAAAACCAGAGTTATCTAAAGAGAAAATAAATATGAAGAATTAATTTTCTTACGATTTTACTGAATCAAGTTACATGCTTTATACAAGATGTTTACACATTAGATCCATAATTTATGGCCCAAGATTAAGTCCTACCATATATAAATTGCCTACTTATAGCTAACAGAATCAATATGAAGATTGTGTCGACTTCTTTCCTTTAACACTCCCCCTCAAGTTGGAATGTATATTGATTACATTCAACTTGCTAAACAATGCATCAAATTGTGTTGAACTTAATGGCTTAGTGAACAAGTCTGCTGGTTGATCAATGGTTCCAATGTGTGCTGTTTGAATTACTCCCCTTTGCACTTTTTGACGTACTACATGGCAATCAATCTCTATATGTTTCGTGCGCTCCTGAAAAATTGGGTTCGAAGCTATATGTATAGCAGCTTGGTTGTCACAAAACACTTTGACGGGTTTAGCTTGACACATTCAAATCCTTCAGTATATTTTGTAACCAAGTTACTTCACAACATGTAGTGGCCATGGAACGATATTCTGCCTCTGCACTTGAACGTGCAACTGTACTTTGTTTCTTTGTCTTCCAAGAGATTGGTGCATGTCCAAGTAGGATACAATACCCAGTCAAGGATCTTCTTGTGTCTTTACAGCGAGCCCAGTCAGCGTTACAAAAGGCCTTTAGTTCCAATGGTCCTTTGGAAGGTAAAAGAATCCCTTGGCCAGGTGCTTGCTTGATGTACCGCAAGACCTTGTGTGCAGCTTCAAGATGAGATTTTCTAGGCTTGTCCATGAATTGGCTTAATATGTGAACGGCATACACAAGATCTGGTCTCGTAACGGAGAGGTATATTAGCCGCCCTCCAAGTCTTCGATATTGGGATGGATCATGCAATAATTCACCATTCGTCTGTGTTAGTGACAAGTTCTGATCAACTGGGAAGCGTGAGGGTTTAGCACCGAGAAAACCAGTATCTTCAAGAATTTCCAAGGCATATTTCCTCTGACACAATGTAATAGCTTGCTTAGACCTTGCAACCTCTATGCCCAGAAAGTATTTTAGTTGTCCCATGTCCTTTAGTTTGAACCGACTTGAAAGAAACTGTTTAGTGTCTGTGATGTCTTCGAAACTATTTCCTGCCAAGATCACATCATCAACATAAACCAGCAATGCCGTGAATCTGTCTGAACGATTTCGGACGAACAAGGAATAGTCTGACCAAGATTGATGAAACCCAACAGATTTGAGAGCTGTCGATAGTTTAAGAAACCACTGCCTTGAGGCTTGCTTTAAACCGTAAGTGGATTTGTGAAGCCTGCAGACTCAAGTCTCCCCCTTTCGTCCGAAACCAGGTGGAATCTTCATGTAAACTTCCTCATAAAGATCTCCATTGAGGAATGCATTGTTGACATCAAGTTGGTGCACGTGCCAGTCTTGTAAAGCTGCAAGGCTAAGGAGCACGCACCGTTGTTAATTTGGCAATCGGAGCAAAAGTTTCTCTGTAGTCAACTCCCTCAACTTGACCGTACCCCTTAGCAACCAACCTTGCTTTGTAACGGTCAATTGTCCCATCTGGATTCAGTTTGAGCTTGTATACCCATTTGCAACCGATTGGTTGTTTATGAGAGGGTAGTGGAACCAAGCTCCAAGTGTTATTTGCTTGGAGGGCTTGAATCTCAGTATGCATAGCTTCTCTCCACTGTGGAATTTGGATAGCCTGTGAAAAGGAAGCAGGCTCCTTCTGGATGGAAATGTTAGTGGTAAAAGCTCTATGGTTATGAGAAAGTCGATCATAGGATAAGACTTGGGAAAGAGAGTGAACAATACCTGAGTCTGGTGGAGTTGATGGTGTGGTTCTCGAAGGAAGGGCTGCCTCAACATGAAAGTCCTGCAAAAAATTTGGGGTCTGGGTAGGACGTGTCGACCTGCGGGGTGGCAAAGTTGGTGTTACTACCGTGGGAGATGAGATAGGAAAAGCAGTTGTTGGTTGTGATTGTGTAGTTGGGTCAATGATGGGATGACTTGACAAATCGGTAGCGGAAGGGAGATCTGGAGGGGTGGTTTCAAGTGGTGGGACTCTAGAGTTGAAGGAAGATGAGACTAAGGGTTCAGTATCAAATGAGTGTGAGGGTTTTGGAAAATAGGCACATCAGTTTGAGAAGTCGAGTGAGGGTTTGACTGGAATGGAAAAGTGTCCTTAAAAAAAACCACATCTCTCGAAACAAAGACTTTGTTTTCAGTTAGATTATAAACTCCGTAACCTTTTTGACCGTGAGGATAACCTAAGAAGATGCATTTAGTTGCACGCGGATCAAATTTGGTGGGTTTGAAAGGTGAGTTGATGCGAAACACAAGCAACCAAATACTCGTAAATGAGAGTAATTTGGTGGTTTATGGAAAAGCTTTTCAAAGGGTGTTTTTCCTTGAAGAAGTGGTGTGGGAGTTCTATTAATGAGATATGCGGAAGTGAGTATGGCATCTCCCCAAAAACATTTAGGTAAGTTGGCTTGAAAAAGAATTACTCGAGCAATATTGAGCAAGTGCCTGTGTTTGCGCTCAACGACACCATTTTGTTGTGGTGTGTTGATACAGCTAGTTTGATGAACTATCCCTTTTGATGAGTAAAAATGTTCGAGTGTAAACTCGGGACCATTGTCACTACGCACAATTTTCACTCACTTATCAAATTGAGTTTCAACCAAATGAATGAAATTGATTAGGTGGTTTCATGTTTCTGATTTATGTTTCATCAAGTATACCCAAATGCCCCTAGCATCAACAATGGTAAGAAAATATTGTGCACCTGTAAGTGAAGGTTCATGATAGCCACCCCAAATGTCAACATGTATTAAATTAAACGAAGACACACTTGTGATAGTATGTAAGGGAAAAGACATTCTAGTTTGTTTTGCCAAAGGGCAAATAGAACACTGATTTTCATCACATGATTTATTTGCAAAAAAGGGAAATAACAAGGAAACTTTGGTGGAACGTTGACCGAGGCGATGGTGCCAAAGGTTGGGTGTCTGGTAGTGAACTGAGTTGCATGTTCCTTTCTGTATTGGATTGAGGCAATAGAGTCCCTCCCGTTCAGTTCCCGTCCCAATCATCTCCCTCGATCGTAGGTCCTGTATGAAACAAAAGTGTCTGAGAAAGATAGTGATATAAAATGAATCAAGTGCCAATTTACTAATAGAGATCAGGTTCAAATAAAAGAATGGCACGCATAGGACGTTGTGTAGACTGAAATGAGGAGTGAAAACTACTTTGCCAATAAAGGTGACTTGAGCTGTAGTACCATCCAATAATTTGACAAAACGATTATGCACAGGTTTCAAAGAGGTAAGAAGAGAAGTAGCACAAACTATGTGATCACTAGCACCACTGTCTAATATCCAAACATTTTTCTTGCCATTTTGAGTGTTGGAAAAAGCTTTACCTGAGAATTCATCATAATTTGAAACATTACCAGTATGATTGACCTTGGTCGCCTTATTTTTGCTTAGTAACTCAACAAGCTCCTTACATTCTTCCTGGGAGAATGGAAAATTGTTTCCATCGAATCTTTTGTCATACATGGAAGCCACATGGTTCCCCTTTGAGTTTCCCTGTTCTCCTTCCATGGCAGCCTTTCTTCTTCTATAATAGTCGTAAGATGGCCCTTTCCCCCACAGAAATTACACTTGAAGTGGGCCCTGCAATTCTTAGTTCTGTGATTAGTCATGTTGCACTTCTCACATCTCATTTCGAATTTTCCTGCATCCGAATCGCGGGCTCCCTTATTTACAGTAAAGGCTGCCGCCTCTAGTCGAGCAATGGTTTTTCCATATGAAGCCTCTGCCTGCTTTTCATGGCGCAATGCCATTGAATATGCTTTGTTCACATTTGGCAGTGGATCTATTGCCACTGTGTTGCTTCGAACTGCATCGTAGTTGTCATTAAATCCCATTAAAAACTTCATGGTCTTTTGGTTTTCCACGTACGCCTTGATTTCTGTGGCTGCATCACAACTACAAGGTGGAACCCCACAAAGTGCATCTCTTTCATCCCAGAGACTTTTGAGTCTGGTGAAGAAGGTCGTGACAGAACCCGTGCCTTGCCCACAGTCGTGGATCGCATTTTCTATGTTGAATAGTTGAACTGTGTTCATATGGGAGAAGCGTTCCTGCAATTCGAGCCACATATCCCTTGCATTTTTGCAATGAATCACGCTGCCAAAGATTTCCTTCGATCCCAGCAGCCATGTCTTGACCAAAGTGTTATAGCGATCCCACTGTTGCTGTTCTTCAATCCTGGTAGTTGGCCTTTGAATGGATCCATCTACGAACCCCTTCTTGTTTTTGATTGTCAGCGCCATACTCATGGATTGACTCCATGTTGTATAATTGTCTTCCATCAAGGTTTATGATACAAGTACTGCACCAGGTTGATCTGAATGATGGAGAAATAAGGAATGGTTGGGATTCTCCCATGGTTCTGGAACTCTTGAAGGTGCAGAAGTCTTGTCATGATCAACAGCTTCTCGTCCGTCGTCGCCGCCATGGTGTATCGTGTTTGTGTAGGATTCTAGGTTTCCAAGATCCCTTTCTCTGATACCATAAAGAGAAAATAAATATGAAGAA
>CAIGRK010165219.1:0-24129 GCA_903798315.1 Fraxinus greggii | reverse complement strand
CTTTTGGATCTCAAAAGTTCCTTTTAGCTTTTCAAAATCCATGCCAAATGGGACCTTAACATTTCAAATCTGGAAACTTAAGTTTGTGGGCGTGCTTACATCATTATATATGTTCTTGACGTGGAAAAATATCAAACAAAGATCGAGAACGAGAAAGAAAAAAGAGATAGAGGAGAAAGAGAAGAGAGGGAGAGAGAGAAGAAGAGGGAGAGACTATCAAGCTTATTTCATATCAAAATTGTATCTTATTACAAAGCATAAGCCCCTTTATATAGGGTTTAAGACTAGTCTAACTTGGGTAAGAAACATCTAACAAAATATTCTATTAAATTTAGGTAAAGAACATAGTATAGAATCTAAAACCCTAATTATGTCTCCGACATGGAAAGTCTTCCAGATGATATATCTTCTAGGATTCCCATCGATTCTACTCATAAACCTTTCATATTAACTACAATAGCTTCTCCTTACAATTGTAAAATGATTATAATTGTTATTTCGATTTTTTGTCATTTCTATAGAGTCTTCACTTCGTTCTTTACACATACTTTAGTGTATACCACTACAATATTGTGTAGGTTGATACATCGACCTCTTGATAATTCCCTCAATTACTGTGTGATCACGCTATGTAAAGAAAATTCCCATGCTCTGGATGTATGAAAAGACCTCTTCTCCTCTTATTCGTGCGTAAGTTGTGCATATCCTCTCTCTGCATTTGGCCTTGTGGTTCACCATTAACTACCCCCAACTTCTAGCTCTATTCACCAACAAGACTTGCTGTGCCCGAAAGGGAACATGGATGCACAGGAATTCCGCCTTAAAGACTTTTTTGCCAAACTGGACCTGATTTTTTATTTTTTTTTAAATATCATTTTTGGTGCAAGTTCAATTTTTTAAAGCTGTAATTGCTATCAAAATATGTTTCAATTACCTGGAATTTGTTATTTGGTTCATGGAGTTGTTTGCCATTAATTTAGATCTTTGTTGCATTTGATGATCATCCATGTAGGTGAAATTGTAGTCCTACTTTAATGACGTCTATAGTGAATTGTTTGTGCATGAAAGTGCAAGCATATTTGCTTTTGTGTGTGTACAGGTAGACTAGTTTACATTTGTATATTTGTACATGTCGTAAATTTACACTATATACTCTTTAACGTGTTAGATTTATATTAGTTAGGTAACGTGAATGTTACTTTTCTTAATACTTTTAATTTTCTCTATATTCCCCTGTATTTTCAGGGCTTTCCACATAGCGGTCATTTCATTTAGATTATGAACCATTAATCTCTATTACTACTACTATCTTTGTAGGAATTTGCCCAGTGGTCAACGAGGGGAGGTATATGAAGTGAATGGTGACCAAGTAGCTGTAATTTTTGATATCACTGGAAAGGCACAAAAGGAAGATGGAATCTCAGACCCTGCTCCCAGACCATCAGTTTACTGGATTAGCGGTACATATTCTTCACTAGAATATGAATTGAGTTCATTCATAGTTTTTTGCATAAATGTTACGGTTTTAGCGTTCTCGCATGCCCCCATGGCCATACAATACGCTCATCTTTTAAGGTGGGATGGCCACTACACTAAGTGATTGTGATCTTGGAGGAAATTTGTAGGAATAAAAAACATTTATTTGATAATGTCATGCTGTGGAATGGGGAGAAAAAAATTACGTTAATTGCAATAGCTCAAAACTAAATTGGTGTTGCAGTGCAGAATGAGGAACAAATAAAATTTGTTTTATTGTGATACTTGTGTTGATTCCTTGCAGTTTTTGGTTTGGCCTGGGTGCTCTCAAGAACAAATAGAAAATTAGTTTATTCTGGATCTGTTGCCTCTGTTTTTGGCAATATTTGGTCTTGAGATGAATTTGACGTCCTTTTAATTTAACTTAGAAAGTCACATTTGCACATTTACTTTTTTGTTATCTCAGTGTGGGCCGAACTGCCTAAATTGCAGCTTTTTATGGAATCTCGTTTTACAGATCTTGTTCAAGGGTTGTGCTCTTTTGGTGCCTAGTTTGGATCCTAGGCAGATATTATACGTCTTATTTTTCATAATCAAGCTTATCAATTCTGCACTGCCATTTGATTGTTATTTGCCCGATCTCTTATGTTACGTTTACATTTTCAATGCTCTCTTGAATATTATGGAAGCTGACTAGTACTTCTACATGCAGTTAAGGACATCGAGCGTGACGTTGATGCTCAAAGTCATGACTGCTATGTTGCTATGGAAGCACTCTGTGAGGTACCCATCTTTAATGGATAATGTTTGCAACTCTTTATATTGACTTCTATTTCCTTCTTACCATTTTTGTCATAATGACTGCAGGTCTTGCAGTCTCGACAACCGCTCATTGTATACTTTCCAGATTTTTCTTTATGGATTTCAAGGGCTATCTCAAAATCAGATCGTAAAGAGTTTATCACTAAGGTCAAAGAGATGTTTGACCAATTATCCGGACCTGTAGTTTTGATATGTGGTCAAAACAAAGCAGAAACCGGTTCAAAAGAAAAGGAGAGATTTGTAAGTCTTTAAGATATGGATAATTTTTTTACGGGTCTGCTCTTCCCACAGCCATGGATGATGCTTCATAATTTGTGGATAACGTTTTTTCCTTCTGTTGCCAACAGACAATGATCCTTCCAAATTTGGGCCGTCTTGCCAAATTGGTAATTTTTATAATCTTTGTAGCTGTTATATGCTTATTGATACTTTTGGACTTTCAGTTTTAGTCTTACCAGATATATTATTTGCTTTAATTGCTCCACCACCTCTCTCTTTGATAACTCATGAATAGAAATATTGTTTTGTGGTTATGCTACTGTAATTGAAGTTGCATACATTCTAATTATTTTAAACAGGTGGTAACTCGTAAGAGATGATAGTCTCCTTCTGTCCATATTTTTAGGATTTGCAGAGAGCGTCTAAAAATGTATCTCCATGCAAATCACAGAGTCAAGCAATTTTATTGTTGATTTAAGACAAATTATCTGGGAGATTAACATGTGAAATATGGCAGGAAATTAACGCAGAGAGTTGTTTGTTTTCAATATGGTAATCCGTTTATATTAGATAAAATCTTGAAGGGCTTACAGTTTATTTGAGATATGCTTGGAGATAACCTTCATACAGGAGAAGTAACTGCTAGCTGTAAAAAATTGCCGTGTTTCTTCACCATAAACCTCTTCTTTAGCTGTGAATTTTCTCCAACTCATTTCTTCCTAACGTGTAGTACTTCCAATATTTGGTTAAATGAAATATTTCCGTAGTTATTAAAACCGGACTGGACGGGCAGGTTTGGCCCATAATTGGCAAACTGGTTGGGGTTGCTTTATCTGACCGTCTAGCCTAGGAACGGGTCAATACCTGCCAGAACCGGGTGGTTATGAATCAAAACTGGAACAGTTCTTAGTGCCAACCTGCCCGTTAGCAAACCAATTTGAATAGCGAGTAAATATATAATATCATAGGCTCCATTACAAAATTATGACTATTATAAATCTTAAGGAAGAGCAAGATGTATGAATTAATAGTATACCTTTATTTGATTTGTCCAGACTCCAGAAAAAGAAATATATTTAAATATTTTTTTACTTTTCAATTTGTATTTTACCTATGCAATTTATACTTTTAATTTGGGATCACAATAACGTAATTAAAAATAAAAATAAAAATAAAAATTATATATATATATATATATATATATGTTATTATATTATTAAATTCATGATCCAACAATGACCCACCGTTTAAGTCAGTATTCTACTGGTTAAGCCAGTGACCCAATAACTGATAACTTGTCTAAGTCGACCTCTGATGCAGGTCTGAATGATTATTTCCTGAGGTAAACGATGTCTTGCATATACGGATAGAAAAAGTCTTCTGATCTAGTGGTCTTTCTTTATCACGAACTTCTGATTTCACTGAAAATTTCCTGTTAACTCTGGATATCCCAGCTCGAGTTACTTGAACTGTGCAATTGAAATATACTTTCTGCATTCTGAAAACTTGTGGTGTTGATAAATTTTTTTGCTTTAAATATGTCTTGCTTTGTTACAAAACTGGATGGTACATGATATAATATTCGGATGCTTCTTACTTTACAGCCTCTTCCCTTAAAGCGACTTACAGAGGGATTAAAAACCACCAAGCGATCTGAAGATGATGATATATATAAGCTATTCAGTAATGTCATGAATATATACCCCCCAAAGGTAATGTTTCTTAATCAAGACCACATATAAGTAAATAAAGGATTTCATGGTAAACTTTGCCATTATTTAGTACTCGACGTGATTATCATTTCATGTTCTCTTATCTGCTAAAGGTATTCTTTTCTTGTTATGTATGTCACATTCATTATCTAAGGAATTCGGGAACTTATTGCATAGGGAAAGCTGGAACCTTTCTCTATTAGAGCAATATTAATCAATTGCACACACAGAGGCACTGGACACGTAACTGCAGTTTCAAACTGTTGAAGATATAAATTTAAATAAATAAAGTCGTTTCTTGTCCAACGACTTAATGTTTTCGATGAGGTGGTCTTCTAATTAAAATGTTATTTAGTACGAGCACATAGTACGAGCACATAGCATCAAATGATAGAATTATGTGATCTGCCAATGATACTTGATGTTTGCAGGAAGAAGATCTTCTGAGGACATTCAGTAAACAGATTGAAGAAGACCGGAGAATTGTGATAGCTCGAAGCAACTTAAATGAATTGCACAAGGTACAACTACAGGATTTTGGTTGTGGGTGTCCTCTTGATTATTTCATGTATTTTAGTTTTGTTCTGAAATATTTGTAGGCAAATCAGTTATCATGTATGTTAGGCTAAGCTTAAAAGTTAGTCAATGGTGTGTAAATTTGTAAGATAGTTTCAATGATAAATATTCATTTCAGGTCCTCGAGGAGCATGGACTATCATGCGCGGACCTGTTAAATGTGAATACTGATGATGTGATACTGACAAAACGGAGTAAGATTTCTACGCCTTACACAACCGCATGTTTTCGTATGTATATAAGCATGACATATTGCAATATATGCCATTATTTTACCACAAGGCCATCTTCATTTGCGTTCAAATGTGTTTTCCAAGTGGCTAGATGTTCAAGGAACTTCAATGGCAGTGAGGTCAAAGTTCACTTTTTGTAGGAACATATTGTAAGCTTCTTTGGCCTCATGTTGGGGCAAGATGGAAATATTCTACTTGGAGTTGCTGGAACATAATGATTGATATGAGATCTTACTCCTGCTCTCCCACCTGACTTTCACTTGAAACAGAGACATATCAAACAATTTGGTACCCTCATATAGGATCCTCTTTCTAGTTTTTGAACTTTTTGGGGGGCAAAGGTTAGAATAGGAACAAATTATAGGAACATTCTGCATGAAATATTTTGGAGCATTGAAGAAAAGGAAAAATTGACAACAATATGTGGTACAATATGCTTACTAGGCGAATTCACTTGTGATACTTATGAAAAGAGGTAGTCAGCGTTAGGATATACTTTTGCATAAGAATTGTTGACTACTTACTGGTCATAAAGTAGCCCCCAGTGAAAAATCTTCCAATTTGAAAATGCAATTTTCGAAGTGCTTTCTATCAAAAAGGAAAATTAAGCTATCAGGGAAAATACTAGCTTAGATTTACTCTTGATGCTTGACATTTAGGTGGAAATTGTAAGACACGTCCTAGACAATATTTGTATTTTTGAATAGACAAGGCATGTAATCTTTTTGCAACATTTTTTGTATTTTGCGATGACATCTTGGGACAATACAAACTTAAAACTAAATATATAGGAACTTTCTTAACTTAGAGGTTAACATTCATGAAAGATTTCATTCTGAAGATGCTACCATTGTTACTATTAAAAAGTGCCATTGAACTCCAAAAATTTGACCTCTCAATATGGCCATATTTACATACTTCTGTATCTTTTGCTTAAGTTCTGGACTATGTTGGAGGAAATTTATGTTTTCAAATTTCGTAGTTACTGCTTTTCATCATCATGCTTATCAATATCAACAATTTCATTTTACCTTTTGGGTTACAGAAGCAGAAATGGTCATTGGTTGGGCTAAAAATCACTACCTGTCCTCGTGCCTTCTTCCTTCTATCAAGGGGGATCGGTTGCATTTGCCTTACAAGAGGTAATTATCTTTATGCTTATGATTTTCTGGGTATGAAATTTTTTGATTCTTTATGTTTATTGTTGCTACTCTACCACATGTAGCCTTGAACTCGCAATTTTGAGGTTAAAGGAGCGGGAAACAGTATCCAAGAAGTCTTCACAGAATTTGAAGGTCTTTCCATTTCTTATCATGATACAAACACTGTATCGCCAATTTTCGTGCTCATGCTTGTACTAATGAAAACTTGTTTCAGAATCTTGCCAAGGATGAGTACGAGAGCAACTTTGTTTCAGCAGTAGTTCCTCCAGGTGAGATTGGTGTCAAGTTTGATGATGTTGGTGCTCTTGAAGATGTAAAGAAGGCTCTGAATGAACTTGTAATTCTTCCCATGCGGAGACCCGAGCTCTTCTCCAGTGGAAACCTGTTGCGGGTAAGTTACACATTCTGCATGCAATATTTCCATTTTGTTTCACTTTCGGTTTGTGAAAATATTGCGGCTTTTGTCAGCCTTGCAAAGGGATATTACTCTTTGGACCTCCTGGAACTGGGAAAACCCTTCTTGCTAAGGCGCTGGCAACAGAAGCAGGGGCTAATTTCATCAGCATTACTGGTTCAACTCTTACGTCTAAGGTGTGTATCATTCTACCTCTTGCTTCGCATGTCAGCTTGACTCTTTTTTTTCCCAGTTATTATTACTATTATTCTTAATTTTATTGTATGTTGCATGCATGCAAAAAGAAAGTGGTGGGAGGGAGGGTTAGCGTATCAATATCTTGTGCGTGTCGTGTTAGCTTCAGAATAAAAGTAAGTTTCGGAAGTGTTTGTAAATAGATAGAAATGTGTGGTGGAAGAGTGGATAATGGGCCAGATAGGTACTGACCAGGCGAGGCTGTTAGAATAAGAAGGGCCTTTCGATCAAAATCTACACAAAGATTTCTTCTTTTCTCTACATTTTGATTTTATTTAGAACATATATTATATTAGCTTCATTGATACTAGCGAAACATATTGGACGATGTTACTATTACAAACAAAGCAAGTCAACAAGCGGGAGCATGGAATGTATATGCAAATTGGATATAACTCGAGTTAAATTTTCCAAAATAAGTTGGTAGATATAATATTCAAGCATTGTCCAAAATATCTTGTGGAATGAGCAATCTGCATTTGATTTTAACTGTATACAGAAGTTTAAAGTTGGAAACCAATGAGAGAATAATCAAAACAACTGTAATAAAAGTGTCTTCATTTTCTTCCCCTTTTTATTGTTCCCTGTATATAGTATTTGAAGGTTACTGAACAGGGATTAAAGTGTGTGGTAACAAATGAAAGAAAATTGATCAAAACAACTGTAATAATAGTCTTTTCATTTTCTTCCACTTTTTCTTGTTCCCGGTATATAGCATTTGAAGGTTACTGAACAGGGATTAAAGTGTGTGGTAACAAATGAAAGAAAATCATATTTGGGATGTGCGTAAGATGCATATTCCTTGCCATTCTGCTCCTTACAGTTCCTTCCATTTCTTTTATGCATTGTAAATTTTGCACTTGCTTCTTTTGCAGTGGTTTGGTGATGCTGAAAAGCTTACAAGGGCACTCTTCTCATTTGCTGGCAAGCTTGCTCCTGTAATTATTTTTGTCGATGAGGTGAGACCTGCCATTTACATATAAACTTGAATAAAATGTAGATGTTAACGACGTTGATAGGTGGTTATTTCTTCATAACAATGGCGATGCTGTGTACGAGTCTTGAAAAATCTTTAAAATCCCGATAACAATAACTTTTGGCGAACGATATTTTCCTACCTAAAGCTAGCTGAAGATGAAATGTGAATGTGTTTATTGTTTTCTACATAGCATGATGCTTACAGAAAGAGCTATTTACAGGAAACTTTATTTTAATCTGCAAAGCAATTAGGTAAAAATTTGATTCCAAAGATTAATCCACCTTATTTAGAATATAAAAGTTTTTATGACATATGAAGTTAGAAATTATCAAGTGTACAAAGGCAAGATTTCGGAGCTGCTTAAAAGCGTAATTGATTATCACAAACTAGCAAATCATTCAGACTTGCCGGGTCTTCCATATGAATAACGTTTTTTATCTTTTCTTTCAAATATAGATATTTAGGAATTATGCATTAATTGTTTATAATATGTAGGCAAAATATTAAATCATTTTGTATATTTTTCATTAGCAATAAATTAGGCCCCTGTTTGATTTTCATAAANTCAAGTGTACAAAGGCAAGATTTCGGAGCTGCTTAAAAGCGTAATTGATTATCACAAACTAGCAAATCATTCAGACTTGCCGGGTCTTCCATATGAATAACGTTTTTTATCTTTTCTTTCAAATATAGATATTTAGGAATTATGCATTAATTGTTTATAATATGTAGGCAAAATATTAAATCATTTTGTATATTTTTCATTAGCAATAAATTAGGCCCCTGTTTGATTTTCATAAACAATCCATAAATATGAAAAATATGACCGTTATCCATCACATCAAACCATCAATTTTAAATTTCTATCTCTTATGTGAGACCTAATAACAGCTATATTTTTCATTCTCATTCTTCATTCTATGAAAATCAAACGGAGCCTAGATATCAAGAAGTAGATTGTAATGTACTTTAAAAATAGAAAGAGGACAGAGAGAGATGAATTGAGACTAGGAAACCACTAAGGTGGTATTCAATTCTTTAGTAATATAAGGAGCAATATCGATAGTCCATACTTTCATTTTCTTGCTGTATTTTACATGAAGACCAATCAAAAGGAAGATTCATTGCTCTATAAATCTGCATGCAGCAATCCAAATATAAAGCATTGTGCTAGTGTTTCATGCCTGTTATTGTTTTTAGATGTTTCTGACTACCGTTTATTGTGGCTATAAATCCTTGCTATGCCTGTGCATGCAGGTTGACAGTTTACTTGGTGCTCGTGGGGGTGCTTTTGAGCACGAGGCAACTAGAAGAATGCGGAATGAGTTTATGGCAGCTTGGGATGGACTGAGGTCAAAAGACAGCCAAAGAATCCTTATCCTTGGTGCCACAAATAGACCATTTGATCTCGACGATGCTGTCATTCGACGCCTACCAAGAAGGTATAGTCTTGTGAGTGAATATTTAAGTGTTTATAAGCTATGGGTCCCATGGAATGTTTGGATAATGAGCGGGTAGTAAGTCGTGGGTTTTACAAAATGTGTGGATAAAAATTATGTTTAATTGAAGCTTCGCCAAACATACTGCAAGTTTTTTTGTCAGATGATCAGCCTCTGTGTTGTAGAGGAGTTTGAAACCTGTTCTCTGTTGTGCATTCTTTAACTACAAATGGAATCTCTTCAAAGAGTGTTGGTAGCAAGTAAATGTTGTGCTGACAACACAATAATCTGAAAAACCACGAGTCGTGAATTGAAACTGCTAATGATATATGTTTGGTTGGTATTAGGATTTATTTGGACCTACCAGATGCTGAAAATCGTCTGAAGATACTAAAAATAATACTTGATCAAGAAAATCTGGAATCTGGATTTTCTTTTGACCAACTAGCAAATGCTACCGAGGGTTATTCGGGGAGTGATTTAAAGGTAATTTGCTTAATTTCATTACCAGTTAGATACTAATATGGCTACTCAATTCTATCTAGTGGTATTACATTGAACTTCTATAAACATATTTTTGCAGAACCTTTGCATTGCTGCAGCATATAGACCTGTCCAGGAATTGCTAGAAAAAGAAAGCAAGGTAAAGGCTACAATGCTTGATCCATTATTCCTTTTATACAATTTTGCCGTTACCAGATGGTTGCAATTCCTTCACTGTCATTGGTTGGAACTGCCTCGTCTTTTCTGACGGGTACTGAGGTTAACTAATCGATTCTTTTACAAGTTTTTCACCATTCTTTAGAACAATACACATCGGAACAAAATAGGACAAAAACTACTAATTCCTAAATTTGAAGTTCCCTAGTGGCAATGGCACTGATTGGCGGAGAAACTTCAAGCTCAGTTTGGGCTGTTTATGACTCCCCCGTTTGCCCCTCTATTAAAATTATAATACATTTTTCTCTCTTTTCTTTTCGATCACATTCTCCAATTAAATAATATTACACGTAAATCGAGAAGTTTTCCTTTTTTTTCAACCTCCCATTCTCCAAAAAAATACTATTCCAAAAATTATAGTATCAAATAATGAGGGCCAAACGGGGGCTAAATTATGAACCATATATATTAAGATGTATCCTTGTCGTATGTCGTAAATTTCAATTATAAAGTCCCCTTCTCTTGCAAATTACTTAAGATGAATATAAACGGAAGGTGAACTGTTTACTAGCTTGCTCTAGGTTATTCTGATTCATACTCCCTTCTCTGAAAGGAAAAGGGAAGGTAGTAGTTCAAGGAGAGAAGGGTCAGGAGTGTTCTTGTGAAAGGGTTGAAAGTGATGTATCCCTTTATCACCCAAGATCATGCCCAGGAATCCACCCCAGGCACTATTCATTTGGGCCTTTTCTTCTGTTGGGCCTTTACTTCGAAGTATCCCTTATGAAATAGGCCCAGCCTCATTGGAGAATCAAACACGACACCTCCAGTTCTAACACCAACTCATGTAATGGAGATGCAATAATTTTACCCAAAAGCTATAGCTAGTGGAAGACGTGTAATCCAACCCTTTATACCCCAGTAATCAACCCCAAGCACTAGTTGTTTGGGACTTTACTTCGAAGCATCCCTAACGAAATAGGTCCATCCTCATGTTCAGTAGACCGGTCTATATTGACCTCTTTTCAACTTTCATAAAATGCGGTGCCTGAGCTTCCATATTTTGTCTTATTTGTTGGCAATATACACAGTTTATAATTAGTTCTTGCTCATTGCAGGGTGAGAGTAATGACGCAGTGTTAAGACGACTAAATTTGGATGATTTTGTGCAGTCCAAAGCCAAGGTAAATTGTTTGGAACAATACTTTCAAGTGTAACAAGCTTAGAAACTATTATATATATCGTTCAATTGAGCTTTATAAAAATTTCCAGGTGGGGCCTTCGGTTGCATATGATGCAGCTAGCATGAACGAGCTGCGGAAATGGAATGAACAGTATGGTGAAGGAGGAAGCCGTAGAAAATCACCATTCGGCTTTTGAAATTAATAGTTACTCTATATTTCGCTGAAGCGAAGCTTAAACAGAAATTTTGTATTTATAAGGTAGAATCTCACGTTTTTCTTAATGAGTTACCAGTTCTTTAAGCGTTCCTAATCCTCAGAGGCATAGACGAATAAGCTATTATACAGCTATATATTAGTAGTTCTAACGTATAATTGTAAATGATTACTTTGCTTATTACACTGTGATGCACTTTGTGGAACTTCAGTTAATTCTTAGTTTTCTGAAGATAATGTTCGAGATCGCAATGGCTTAATTTATAATTTATAATTTTTTTTAATGATAATGCTGATTTGTTCAGAAATATTTATTTCATAGCAAGGTGGCGTGTAACTGATATGCGCATAGAAATCTTTGACATGTAAACTTGAATGATGAAAGAAGGTTATATCTTTGCCCCATCTAATTTTTCCATTATTTTACACAAAATATAAAATAATAGCGTATGGGCATAATATTTTTATTTTTATTATTATTATTAAATAAACCAACGATAAATTTTCATTCAACAATGTCATCACGTCTTCAGCGTAAAATAGAACAACCTTGTTAAAAATAATGATTTTGTTTAAACACTATTCCTTTTGTTTTTCAGGGTAAATTTCACAAACCTTACGTAAGGTTCATGACGATTTTAGAGAGATCCATTCTGGCCAGCATAAATTTCTCATCTTGCCATTTTCTCTCATGCTATCTAAATATTAAACTATATTTGTTTCTTATTTTTTTCCCGTAAATTATTACATTTTATATATTCGTCAAAATTAACTTTTCTGATCCAAAAATTTATCTAGAAAAAATGGAAAAACTTTAATTTTATCCATCGTCAAACTATTTTATAGGAAACAATAAGAACATTTTAAATATAGGCTTGGTTTGTTAGTTAGAAGAGTTTTTAGAGGAAGTTGGTTCAACGTGACTTTCACTAAAAGTATTTTCGGAATAGAAAATTCTTTTGAAAATTGGTTTTCAAACAAAAATTAAAAATTCTTCTTCAGAATGTTCGTCTACAAAAAGCAAAAGTCATATCTAACAGACCCTAAATGATTTCTTAATATACGTTTTGCCAAGCTCACGTCTCCTCCATTGTATTTTTGTTTCTTATGATTATAAATCTATGAAGGTGCTAAACCCCAATAGAACTATGTATAAGCTTGAAAACTTCTACCTTTGTTCATAAGGATTTTTCTAAAAAAAGTTTAAATTCTACCACACGATTCCCAAACTTAAAAAACTATGGCACCAATGATATAACTAGCGATAAAAGTGAAAATGGCAACGTGACAGTTACGTAATGTCGAGGATGGGTTGATGCATGGTGATAATAAACAATGAGGAATTTACCCTTTCATCCGACTTCACTTAAGTATAACGTGACCATTTTAATACAAATAAATGTTTTTTGTTAGATCAGGACACGAGTGCCACAATTTCAAAATATTGGGAATATTACACGATTGTATTATGTTGGATGCCACACTTTTAAAATAAAGGAGATTCCTGGTGGAATTTACTCCAAAAAAATTAACTTATTGAAATGTGTTTTAAAATGAAATTCTTATCCAAACATGGTATTACCTATTAAGGTCTTAGGTTGGACCTTTTGACTACATAAATCTAACTCGTTTGTAATTAAAAAAAAAAAGGATCTAGCCGCCACCTTCCATTTCGGCCCAAATGTTTTATATGTTCTTTACTTTAACCCCCCAAATTCTCCATAAATCCAAAATCGCCCCCTATTCTTGCTCCAAATTCTTCAGATCCTAACCTGTAAAAACCTTTGTTCAGAGTAACAGTCATCCCATCTCAGTCGGTGTTAATCCAAGAACTTCATTTTCCATAAAACCAAATTCAAATTCAATGGATACCTCTCGCGAAAAAGGCAAGTCAATAGTTATAATAATGTTTTCTTTCCTTATTTTAATGTTATTGTATCTTCCGCATATTTCTTGCCTTGTTCTTGCATCAGATTTGGACCCATCTTCAAATTTAGTTGAAAATGATCATAAAGATCATGTCCCTTTGAGTGAAAATGAATATCAAACAAACCCAGATGTAAATTTGGTAAGAAAACAGCAACATCAATTGGAAAAACTTGAAGAGTTAGTGAAGAACCTCACTCAACTTGTTTCACGATTCGAGGCCAGATTTTCTGAGATCCCAGAAAAATTTGAGAAGTTACCTTTGTTATCAACTGATGATGAGAAAAGGGAAGTTGAAAAATTTAAAGAAGGTTTAAATGGGAAAGAGAAGGTGGCATCAGGAGCGGGGCCGGGGGTGGTATCAGTGACGAAGTATAGTACATTTTGGTCGGAGAGGTTTCAGTTTGTGTCCGCCGTGAAACTGGGGTCGAGTCCTAGTTGTATTAATGTTTTGCCTTTTAGGGATTTTGAAGGTTTGAGTAAGTATGTTGCAGTGGGGGATGATAAGGGTAAGGTATATGTGTTTCTGAGAAATGGAGATGTTTCCGTGGAGTTTGATCCTTTGTCTGAGTTGCAGTCGGAATCATCGTCAGTAACAGCTATCGTGTCATACTTGTCAGTTTATAAGAACGAAAGCATAATTGTTTCAGGGTATGAGAGCGGCTTGATTTTTATGCATAGGATTTGGGAGGTGTCAAACAGTGATGAATGGAGTACGCTTCACGTGGAGATGGTTGGAAGATTTGAGATCTCAGAAGGAGATCGATCAAGGATTAAAGTATTGGAAGTGCACCATGTTGGGAGGAAAAGATACATTTTGGCTATAGATGGTAGTGGGAAAATTACAGTGTTTCGAGAAGATGGTACGGTTTATGGGTTCGCTGTTCCAAGTAGGCAGCCACTTGCATTCTTGAAGCAAAGGCTTTTGTTTCTTACAGAGACGGGGGCTGGGTCTTTGGATTTGAGGACCATGAAACTAAAGGAATCCCAGTGTGAAGGATTGAACAATTCTATTGCTAAGAGTTATGTTTTTGATGCCATAGACAGGTCAAAGGCATATGGCTTCACTCAGGAAGGCGATTTGATTCACACATTATTGGTGGGCGATATGGTGAACTTCAAATGTAGAATTAGATCGAAGAGGAAGATGGACTTGGATGAGCCCCTGGCCTTGCATGCAATGAAAGGTTATTTGCTCATTGCTAACCAGGAGAAAATTTTTGTGTACAATGTGTCGTCTCAGCATTACGTTTGGGCTGGTGGGCTACGACTTTCTTTCTCTGTTGGCCTTGATGAGATCATAGCATCTTTTCTAAATCAGAAAGTGGTCAATGTAGACGATGAAAAGAGGGTGGCGATACCTTTGCTCACCAGTGATTATGAAAAGCTTGTTATTCTCAGTCTTGGGAATGGATACGTGGCAATCTATCGTTCCAACCTTCCATTGATCAAAAGTGAATTCAATAGCATCCTATGGACGAGTCCCGTTTTGTTTTTCATTCTGTTCCTATTTGGAGCGTGGCAGTTTTTTGCAAAGAAGAAGGAGGCGCTTACCTCTTGGGGCCCTGATGATCCATTTAGTTCCACATCTGTCACGAATGGAGCTCCACTGGCATCTGGCACGGGGGAGAGGTCTTTCACGGATTCTTCAAGAAATGTTGAGAGTATGGATCTGAGAGGCAGTGGTCTAAGAGCTCCATCAAGAAGGTTCTCTCCACCAAGGTACTCAGGGGGATCAGCCGGTCCTTATAGGCCGAGCCCAGATGAAGATTCTAGACCTTCTCCAATTGATCCTCGATTCAGAACAAGCTCTGAGTTGAAATTTAGAGGGTCAAGTATAGAAACTGCGAATGTTCCAAAAAGAAGAGAGGGCTTATATGTAAATGGTCAAGTTATAAACGATAGCAATTGACGGTGTTTTTACACTGTTAGACCTGTATTCTCATTATCATGTTTTTATACCTGTGCAGTTGGTCCTGTAGACCATCTGAGTTTTCTGTAGTTCTGATTTTATAGCATTTTCTTATAGCCAAAAAGGAAATAATTGGAACTTCCTACGCCATTATTATCAGATATCTTGAAGTGTTGATTCCAAACGAAAGGCGTTTTGCTTTCTAATTTAAAATAGTTCTGCTTCTGGTTTCCCCCTTTTTGTTTTCCTAACGTTGAAAATGTCAGTAATTTTTGTGGCGAAAAAGAAATATAAAAAAAAAATGCTAAAATAGATGAAATGCTGGAAAATTAACCATCAATGAATGTACAGACAGCCGATAGCATAAAAGGGAAAAGACAGATGGGGCATCTTAAGGTCACGTAGTCATCAAATTTTGGTTTTTATACTGAGGCAGCAAATGGCTTTGCTATTCACTCGGAACATTTATTGTCACAGATGTGGAACTTACATGCTGCGTACAAGGTAAGAACTAACTTACAGTTTGTTTAAGGAAATTTTAAATTTTTTGCTCCTATAATTATTTTTTGATTACCAGCATGAAATGATTTACTATGTAACATGTAGATGCTGCAGTGATTATAAATTAATCTACCATTTTTATTCATATCTTACACTTTTCTATATTTGCATGCTGGAAAGTTAGGAACTGTGGCTAATCGTTTTGTCAGCTGTTTACTCCACAGGAAAAAAAATTCTTTTGCGTTGTGTTATTATGGTTTGTGGCTACACTAGTTTTTGATATATTTTCAGCTTCACTTGTAAGATATCTATTTTGTCAGCAAATTCTTGTTACTTGAATCTCTCAGAAAACTTTTTAGGGATCGATCATGATGTGGTCGATGCATTGAATTTAGAGTACTATTAGGCAACTGGTATCTGCATGCAGTTTGATTTGTTATATAATGTGTCCATTGCAACATTATTCCGTTGATTTTGAAATTTGTTTGGGAAATCAAATTTCCAGTTATTTCTCTCGAGTTAAAATTTAGATGATGGAAAAAATATGTCCCGATATATTTGAAAATGCTGCCCCCAAAATTCGTGACCTCACATCACTATCGTGCAAGGCTAAAGAAAGACACTTTCAGCTTTCACTATCACCTGCATTTTGTGCAGGAGGCAGGGTATGAGCGAATGTTTTGTGCAGGTACCGCAAAAGCCATTTGATCACTCCAAATTTTCTAACTATGTCGTCTGATGTCAATTTTGTTTTCTGTCTTCATGATTATGTTAATGTACTGGTTCGTTTTCAGAAGTTACTGTAGAGAAATCAACCTTCGATTTGGTGAATCCGGGCTCAGTTCAACTTACCAATATCAAACACAATCAAACAATTACTCCAACGCACAACTACTATTATAACTCTTTGGTTGCCACTTCTAATATAACCCACTGAGAACACAAGATGGTGGTGTTTGCAAAAAGAGGCCACAAAGGCAGAGAGAAGACAAGGCACGAAGGAGGAGAAGGAATCAGCCACAGTTTCTCTCAATATTCACAAAGCTCACACGTTTCCAACCCAAGAAGAAAATGGGTATATATAGGTTAGTTTAGGTTATCAAGATTTGGGCCAATATCATCTAACAAATGGGTCAAAACTAAGATAATTCGGCCAGCACATTAAAAGGACTATCCAAGAGTCATAGTGGCCTTGAGCAACATTAACTAATTAAGTTGCTTCCAATGACCCGAGTTGTTTTCCGGTTGGGCCTATAAATTGATTGTGTATATAGTTATTTCACTCATCGGTTAAGGCCTATAAAATATATTCCTAACTATTTAACATCATTGCCTAGGATTTATTAGGTATCAAAGCCCAACAAATTTCTACCTTGATACCCAATCAATCTGCAAGCAATCAAAAACACAAAGTTAATGCTTGCATAATCAAGTCAACCAATAAATTAGAATCACAAACCTTGCCTCGTGTTTCTGACCCGTAACACATATTATACCTGCATCATGTACTCATCAAGGCTCAGGTTAAGAACACCCAAGTAGAAGCAGATAATCATAGTAATCAATCAAGAATAAATAATCATGCGATGGAGATATAACATAGGATAATCCACAGATCTTTTTCAAAATACGTTTACACAGAAAAACAGATTAACACCAAGTTAATCAAGCAAACAGTCAAAACACATGCAACAAATACATAAATGACCCCATGAAAATATCTCACCACACTTACACACTTATCCTATCACATTCTGTGTTGCACTTGCTCACATCTCAAGAACACATATCTCACCTCATTGCCCACCATACTCACTAAACTGGAACACTCAATTCATGTCTAACTGGTAAATCTCTATCGATGCTAAGTCCTTAGGATAATCATCTATCACCGCATCACTTCTCCCAACCTAAGTGGATAATGGGTCTCCACTTAACAGAAGTAATATAAGTGTCTCTCTCACACTCCACCCAATCAGGGTCTCTTCACGTATAAAGGATTCCAACATTTAATCACCTCTCCACTCGTAATCCAAATGTCGCACTCCACTTCCCTGGTACGAACCACCAATGTATCCATAGGTATCTATACTTCATCTTACCAATAGACATACAACATACAGCTAATGCATCTTAACCCACTATGCATGCAAACAATTACACCAAGTAATTAAATTGCTCTCAAATTCATGCAAATGCACATATCAAACACGTTGAACTACACATATAATCATACAACATAATTAAGCAATCACATATATGCAAAAAAGATTACACATGCACATGCAGTAACTAGGTTTACTCTCAATAAATTTCACTAGGATCATCACTCGACCCTATAGCCACGTTCGCCTCATCTCTCATCTTACCCTTCTGCTTATCCTTCTTCTGGGGACAATCCTTAATAAAGTGCTTAGCCTTACCACAACTGTAACATCGTCTACCACTAGACTTGTCCCATCTCCTACCCTTCTTCTTATCACACTCAACACTAGAGTTACTACTAGAATCACCATTGTCTTGATCTCTACCCAAATTCATGTGCTTAAACTTCATTCTACTCCTCATCATATGCAACTCATCACTTCTATTATTCCTTTTTTTCAGCCTTAATCTCTATCTCCTTACTCCTAAAGGAACCTATGACAATCTCGGGTGTTAAAGTGTCTCTACCATACTTAATTGCATTCTTAACCTCTCTATATAATCAGGCATAGAGTTAATCTCGGGTGTTAAAGTGGTAGACACCGTCTCTACCATACTTAATTGCATTCTTAACCTATCTATATAAATCAGACAGAGTTAATCTCGGGTGTTAAAGTGTCTCTACCACATTTGATGCATCTTAACCTCTATATATAAATCAGACATAGAATTAAGCAGTATAATTGCCTTATACAAATCAGACACTTTTTCATCACAATTAACGATATCTTGAACAAGTTTGTTGAAAACATCCAAATTGTCATCAAGATCATTTGAAGGATCCATTTTAAAATTGAAAAATCTTTCAAGCAAGTACAACTTATTAGGAGTAGACTTTAGCAAATATAAGTTCTCCAACTTTTGCCAGAGTTCTTTTGTAGAATCAAGTTTTCCAACTTTTCTCAAAAGTGTCATATATGTTTAAAATAATTCAAGTGTAAGCAAGTTCATCAAATTCTTCTTTTTCCGCTTCTCTCAAATTTGCAGGAAATTTGCCATCTATGACTTTTGAAACCTTTTGTTGAATTAAAATCTCCTTCATATTTTATTGAAACCTTTTGTTGAACTAAAATCTCCTTCCTCTTTCGTTGCCAAATTGAAAAATCTTATTTTCCATTGAAAATTTCAACTTCGAAATGTGAAGACATTTTGATAAACAGAACAACCAAAATGCACAAATAGATCACATAAATTAATCCTAAAACAACAATATATACCGTTCTAGATTCTCAGGGTTTCGTGAGACTCAAGATTTTATATCAATGGAATGTTCAAACGGGTGAAGTCACGTGTTCTAATGGAATAATCAACACAACATGAAGGTATGTCAACAAAAAATTCAAATTCTCACGCAATACAGGCAATTAAACACAGAAGCAATTATCAACTCGCAGTTAAATCCATCAATTCAAATATGGCAAATCACGGTAACCCCAATCCTATTGTCACCCCACACGATGACGCGTTAATGCGGAAATTTAAATTTGGGATAAGTCAATATACCAGAGCGGACCAATCTGAGTCCGTAAATAAAGAGATATGTGAATTTACCACTTTAGGGCCACCACCATTCGCCCTAAAGTTTTCAGGAATTGCAACAACCAATCGAACAAGAGTCAAATCCCGAACGCTGAAGGGCAAAATTGTCCAAATTTCACCGTAGCACTCAAAACTGAAAATGAACACCACCACAGGCTTCGTCTCGTCATCTGGAGAAAACTGTCTGAAGAAATCGTCACCGGAGAATCACTCACGCTTGGTCTTCGGAGTTTCACTCGCCGTCGCTATCGATCACGCGCTACCCACCCAGACGTGCCTCGATCTACTGAACACGCTGGGGGTCTCCGTTTGTCCAACAAGTGGTTTAGCCAGAAAACAGCAAAACAGATCCGGCAGCTTTGATTTTCAATTGGACAATTTGTTTCAGCCGGTTTCTGCTTCGTTTCTGGGCGTTTTCAGGTCGAATTTTTGCCGAAAATCCACCACCAACGTTACTTTGATACCAATTGTAGAGAAATCGACCTTCGATTTGGAGAATCCGGGCTCAATTTAATTTACCAATATCAAACATAATCAAACAATTACTCCAACCTACGACGACTACTATTACCGCTTCTAATATACCCACGAGGAACACAAGATGGTGGTGTTTACAAAAAGGGGCCACAAAGGCAGAGAGAAGACATGGCACAGAGGAGGAGAAGGAAGCAGCCACAGTTTCTCTCTTCAATATTCACAAAGCGCACACGTTTCCTACACAGGAAGAAAATAGGTATATATAGGTTAGGTTATCAAGACTTGGGCCAATATCATCCAACAAATGATATGAATCTTGATACACATTTCCTTTGGATGTATTTTCTGTATGTAGCAATGATATGAATAGAATGGCTGTAAAAAATTATCTGGTCGTCTCCAAATTTATTGAGGAAAAGACTTGGTTTTTTGTGTCACATGGATAGCTATTTCTGCAGAAGAGGTAGTACATTGATTGTCACGTAGAATATTTTTGATATGTCTAATTTTTTTCAATCCATCGTACTTTAGTGTCAATAATAGTAACCATACTAATTCACTTTCTTCAGTGTCATATTGTTTCTCTTCCATGCTTATTAATTTGAACTTATTTTTCCAATCTAATTTGAGACCACTCACCATCTTCGGTGATAGGAATCGCCCCTTTCTCCTGTTGTATCACCGCCGCTTCCTACCCCCAACAACTTCTCCACCAACTGTGAGTTCAGCCACCTATTTGTCATCAACATCCTCACCACCGTCCAACACCATCTCCCCCATCTGTTTTCAGATTTTAAATTGCACTCACTTTCATGGCTAGCTAGCTCTGCTCTTTGGTTTCTTGTATGAGAATTCTCTGATTTTTTAGTGACCTTTGCTTATTTATGGGGAGTGACGTAGTCTCAGGGGATGGCACTTTTACGTGGTGGTTTTTTATGGAGGTGATGGTGGTTTTTTGTGTTTTTGTGGGGGGTCTGTGATGGTGGTATGATGGGGGTGGCGGTGAGGCGGTTTTGTGGTGTTTGGTGGGATGATGATCATGGTGGTTGTCGTTGGTGTGTGGTGGTGATGGCGGTTGTGTTTATAGTGGACAGTGGCTGCAGTGGCAGTGTAATAGTAAATATTGCAAGTGGGTGGTGGCGGTGTAACAATAAATGTGACAAGTGGTGAGACCTACAATGTCGGTAGCCGCATTGATAGTTAAAATAGGCTGAAAATGTTTATAATACACTGTTGTAAGTGATGGTGGCTATAGCTCTGTGAAAACATGGTGTTGTAGTGTGTATAACATAACATAATTTTATAAAATGTAACAAAAATAATAAAAAAAGAGAGAGAGAGGCATTTTTAGAATAAGAAAGTATGGAATTGAGAAACTTTTTAAAGTAATTGTTAATTGTTCCCAGTTCTATATAGTAAATGTCTGTAGCCAGTAAAATTTCAGTTTTATTGTGATGTTCTATTGAGTTAATAAAAATATTTTATTATTTATGTCAAATTACAATCGTTAAATTGATGCAGGGATTTTTTTGGAGCTATTTTACACAGTATTCGATCCAGTTGCATTAGGATGGGCCACAGTCCATCTATATGCTAAATAATAATGTTATTTATCATTATTGATGATGGAACGTCGGTGATGTGACAGTGAATGTAAAATAATGGGATTGAGCAATTCAATTTTTATGAGGGGAGAAGAAAGAGAAATGTGAGGATAATAGGTTGTCACATCACCGATATTTCATCATTATAATGATAAATAGCATTATTCTATGCAAAACAGCTTTAAGCCTAATTTTTGTAAGAAAATTGATTTCTCACTCCGACTGAAATGTATTTGGTAAATAATTATTCTGCTTGTACATTCTTTGTATACATCATTGTTGCGGTTGTGCTATATGTATATAGCAACTTATATAATATTTATCAGCAGATAATATGACGAGATTTAATTTGATTAAAATCTTATCAATTAAATAACTTCTCCACTTACATTTTGATACCAATCGTTATGTAAAACAGTATGTAAATAGTTATGTACAAGAATGATTTTCCTCATGATTGACATTATGTGAGGTGTAAAAATCGAGGTCATTGATTATCTTAAATGTTATTAAAATTAATGACAAAATTGTGAGTCACATAAAAAAGAAAAAAAAACTATCAACCATAAACATCAAGCAAAACTGTTTGGTAAATACTATCTTACATATACCTCATTGGATTTTTTGATTTCACCCTAAACTCTCAATGAGACTTGAACCCATGGCCTAGTAAGGCTTCGTCCAGTGTTCTAAAAGGCGTAATGCGTTACGATGCGTCGAAGTCGAGAATCAAGAATCACAAACTTAAGCGTGTCAATGTGGAGAATATGCGTAATAATGCGTTTCGTACTTTTAATATTATTTTAAGTATAATAAATAGATTTTTATATTAAAAAAATAACTTTTTTATATAAAAATCAACATACACATTTACTATTAAGCAGTGATCTAAAATGCGTAGCCTAGGCGTGAAAATGCGCCGCCTAGGCACGCCTACTCGCGCATTGCGTCGTCTAGGCGGTCAACAAAAAATTTTGACCGCATTTTTACTCGCATATCACAAATTCGACGCGTTTTCAACCCGCACCGCGCCTAGGCGGCGCATTTTGGTTCATTTTAGAATACTGGCTTCGACCCTATCACCTGAATTGGATCTTGATCTTACTCTCATTTAGTTTTATTACTCTACCAATTCCATAAAGATAAGTTTGTTTCTATTTTCATATAAATTAAGAAAATATAATTAATAGTTGAAAATATAATTTTTTTCCTTACATTTTTTCTAATAAATTCTTACACTAAACAATTGTTTCTAGTTTATATTTGTTGATAATAAGACATTAAATAATGGCATATCAGAAAACTGAAAAAATTATTTATATGGTCAACGAGGAAAGTTGTTTAAATTTGGGACGACAAGAAAGGAAAGGGAAGATATCTCTATGGGACAAATGAGTATTTAATAATCTTTAATTTATTATTCAATTATTTTTATTTTCTATGTTAAACCCACAATTTAAAAAACCCTCAAATTTTGGGACCCAATTTAGGGAGGGAAAACATAATACAATCAATGGAATTTTCCTTCAACAATGATTTGGAACCCTAAAATTTCAACCAACTTCTTCCAAAGAAATTCATTTACAACCCTTCAAATCGGCGCTAGACAGGTTCTGATGTAGTCGGGAGCGTTAAGATATGTGATGAAGATCGACACTTGTTGGTTCCAATTGAATATCGGGAAGCGATCGAAGAGCATAATCAAAACTCATTTCACGTAAAGTACCTAGAATTGACAATGAAGACTCTTCGATTCGAGCATAAAATCGAGAATTGATTCTTATCAATAGACTAGTTGATTTCAAAAAAATACTGAATTATCTATGCGAAATTGAGACAAACTCATATATAATTTATTCAATTATCATAAGAAATTCACTTAAATACTAATTAAGGTTAAAAAAAGCATTTTTTTTTTTGAGAATTACAATCACCAATATAAAGAAGAAAATAAGTATAATAAAGATTATATCCAGCAAGAAATTAGGGTTGTTTCCATTGCTAATAGTTCTTGCTTGCATCTGAAAAAGTCTTTTGTTACTCTATCTACAAATTCTTCACGTCACCTCAAATATATTGATTCTTACTGGAAAACTCCTATACATCGATCCATTCAAGTATGAGAAGCAACCCTAGTTTCTAAGGTGAGTTTTCCGTACATTTTTTTTTTTTTTGAAATTTGTTACTCCATATTAGACTCATTTACTACATTTTGATAATGAAGATTGTCATTGAAAAAGTTAAACGTATAGAATTCATATTTATTTATTGAAATTTTCACGTTCAAAGTGAAAATAATATTTGTACATGAGTAATTGTTACATTTTATGTTACATTTGTAAATAAATATTTTCTTTTGAGCTCATTTTATACTGTGTGAATAATTTTTTACATTCATATCTTATTTATATAGGAAAGGGACTGACTGCGATTCTAGGTTTGAACAAGTTGTTCTCTCGTTTTCGTATAATTTATGTTTGGAGGTAATTTCAAGTACATACAAGACACTTCGAACTTTATCCACTGACTAGTGTATACATGTAAATTTCTCATCAAACATTTCATGTATCAATTAGAGGCGAACAGGGTTTGATTTAGGCATTATTTAAATTTATTTTGAACCAGATCACTTAAAATGGTATC
>CAIGRK010165164.1:0-14357 GCA_903798315.1 Fraxinus greggii | reverse complement strand
GAAGGGTAAAATGGTCAAAAAGTGGCGAAAAGGACGTTTTGCGCAAGAAAAGGTAAATGTAGGGACGTTTTGTGTCAAAAAACGAAAGATAGAGACGTTTTGCACAAAAACGTGTGAAGGTAGGGACGTTTTGTGCCAATTACCCTTCTCTTATTGGTGTCGTTTGAATCATGTTTAGACTACTGGTCACTTGGTTCTTGCCGGGCCTTTTTCTTGTTGGGCTTCGAACTGGTTCTATGGGCAAGAACAAAACGAAATTACTTGGGGCTAATGAGCCTTTTGGCCCTATTAGACGCATTACTCCCATTGTTAATGGGTCTACCTCTACGGCGCTAAAAGTTCATTGTTTGGAAGGTACGATTCCTGCTTCTAACTCTATTGACTCTAATTTGGATACTCTTGATACTACTAAACATATTGATAAAGGATAGTGTGAGGACACCAACTCACCTTGTGTATCCCAAACTTAGGGGGATACGGACACGTATTTGGAAAAATCTGAGGACGAACCTCTGGCTGTCAATTCGGCAATATATAGTGGTAATTGCGATATTAACAAGGTTGTCCCTTTGGAAAATTTATTCAAGGACAACAGAAATGTTGATGAAGGTATTAAACTCCACTCTAATGTGGAACAGCCTGACATTATAACATTGGAAGATTGTGATGTGGATGATGTTGAGACCTCATGAGGTTATTGTCTTGTTGGCTATTTTGCTGGACGTTTTCCTGGGGAAGCAACGCTCATGCTTATGTGCGATTCTTAGAAGGCTGAATATCAATTTTGTTCACAGTAGTGGATGGCTGATTTTCAAGTTTAAAGATGAGGCATCTAGGTTCAGTGTGTATCATGGAGGTCCACACCTTGTATTTGGTAGAAGTTTAATGCTTAAGGTCATGCCCCGTTGTTTTGAATTTGATGATGATGAGGTCTGCTCTTTGCCAGTTTGGGTGAAGCTCGGGAATTCCTTTGGATTGTTGGAACGCTAAAGCTCTTGCTAAAATTGCATCCAAAATTGGGAAACCATTGACTACAGATAAACTCTCCGCTACTAAAGGTAGATTATCGTATGGGCGGGTGTTAGTAGAGATTGATGCTTCCAAGGAACTGGTCAATTCCATGGCCATGAATTTCCCTATGGGCAATGTCAGAGTGCAAGCAGTAGAATTTGAGCATGAGCCCAAATTCTGTGGGAATTGTAAGATGTTTGGACACACGACTGCAGCATGCAATGTCAAAAAGAAAGATGTTAAACTTACCGTGGACACTGGAGGAAAGATAAACCACATCCAGACTATCAACTTGGAGTGGCCCGTTCTAAATGCATAGTATAGCCAAATTCGGAGGCACTGGCAGGTTCTAGCAATACTATTTTTGAACCTGAAATGCAGGCACAGTTGGATGACCGGTTCATTTCGATTGATGGTAAAAAGAAGGTACGAAAAGGGAGAACGCATCATCTGGATAGAATTAGCTCTTCAGCTAATGCGTCAAAGGGAGTAGGTAGTGCAAATCAGCATGTTGTGGTCTTAATGGCAGGTGACGAGGGAAATGCTCATTTAGATATGCTGAACAATGAAAAACACAAGGACAAGATAACTGAGAAACTTAATTTACCAAATGCTAAGTTGACGAAGAAGGGTATTCCCCTTCCTTCTCCATCATGAAGATTGGCTCGTGGAACATAAGGGGTTTGAACCATCCCCTGAAACAAAATGGGATACGCAGCTTTATGAATCAACACGACATTGATATAATGGGTATCATGGAAACAAAATTAGGAGAGTCGAAGTTAGATCGAATCACGAGGAATAAATGTGGCAACCTTTTGCAAATCAACAACTTTCCATCACACCGTGCAGGACGAATCTTGGTCTTATGGAATTCTTCCAAAGTTGGCTTGGATGTTTTGGAGACTACTCCGCAAGTCATCCATTGTACTGTTACTTGCAAGGTAACAACTCTTAAATTTTTACTTAGTTTTGTCTATGCTTTTCATATGATTGTTAGTCGGAGACCACTATGGGACAATATCATAGCGTTTAGCTTGGATTGTTCTCTGCCTTGGTTGACTATGGGTGACAATGTTCTTCATTTTGATGAGAAAAATAATGGAGCCGATTTGACCCCATATGAGATAAAAGACTTCGCAAACTGTAGCCTTAATGCCGGATTGACAGATATGAGATCAATTGGGAGCTTCTATACTTGGACCAACAATTCAACTTGGTGTAAACTCGATAGAGCAATGATAAACAATATTTGGATAAATATGGGCTTTTCTTGTGTTGCGGAATTTTTCCCATTGGGGTGCCTCTCCGACTATTCATTTTCTATTGTTTCCACTTTTGGATTTGACGAAAACAAGAAGAAACCTTTTAGATTCTTTAATATGTGGACTGAGCATGAGAACTTCCATGATCTTGTGCAAAGTGCTTGGAATCCTGATGTCCGTGGCACTAAGCAATTCTCCCTTTGCAAAAAATTGCTACGTCTTAAAGGTGCACTTAAAGAACTAAATGTCAAACATTACGGGCACATCTCTTCTAGAGCTGAGGCTGCCTTTAAAGCTTTGAAAGAATCCCAGCTGGTCCTACATGGTGATCCTACTAATACCCATTTGCAAAATGAGGTTGCTCGCTTAAGGAAAGAGGATATGAATCTTTGTGAAGCGGAGAGAAGTTTTTTCTTCCAACGAGCAAAGTGTACTTACTTGAAGAATAGTGACAAATGCACTAAATTTTTCCATTCCATGGTGAAGAGAAACACAAAAAGGAACGTCATTGCAGCTGTTCTTAAAAGAGATGGTGCATACACCACTTCTCAAAAAGAGGTAGCTGATGAATTTACACATGAGTACATGCAGTTACTTGGGAAAGACGGCATCGTACTACCATTTGTGGCTGGAAATCTGTCGTTTGGGCCTACTTTGACCGAGGACCATGCAGATCACTTATTCGTGATGTTACTAGGGAAGAAATTAAGGATGCATTATTTACCATTGGCGAAAGGCCGGATGGTTACTCGTCTTGTTTCTTTAAAGAATCTTGGGACATTGTTGGTAATGATTTTATGAGTGCTATTGAAGAATTTTTTGCCTCGAGATCCATCCTTAAGCAAGTGAACCATACGATAATTGCCTTAGTTCCAAAGGCCAACCATTCTACTTCAGTGGGTGACTATAGACCTATAGCTTGTTGCAATGTTTTCTATAAAGTAATCACGAAGATACTTGCCTCTCGGTTGGGATCAACTCTTGAGTCCATTATTGATACGGCTCAAGCCGCTTTCGTGGATAGTAGAAGCATGATGGAGAATATTCAACTTCTCAAGAGCTTTTGAAACAATACAATAAGAAGCAGGTTTTCTATATATGCTTGCTAAAAATTGATTTAAAGAAGGCCTTTGACTTGGTGAATTGGAGTTTCCTTAAAAATGTGCTTGAGGGACTGAATTTCCCTTCCATATTTATTGATTGGGTTATGGAATGTGTTATGATGCTTACATATTCCATCGCTCTTAATGGTAGTCTCCATGGATTCTTTAAAGAGAAAAAAGGACTTCGACAAGGTGATCCTCTTTCCCTTTTTTGTTCGTTGTGTGCATTGAATATTTTTCTCGAATTTTAAAGGGAGCAACCGACAATAGCAATTTTAATTTTCACCCTAATTGCTCCCCCCTAAAGATTACGTACTTGACATTTGTGGATGATTTGATGCTCTTTGTTAGAGGTGATGCTACTTCGGTAAGTATTTTGATGAATTGTTTGGCTGATTTTGGCAATATGTCGGGGCTAAGAATGAATGTTGACAATTCAAAATTGTACTTAGTGAGGGTCTATGGGCAAGAAATGGAGGAAATTCATGATATTGCTAGCATAACCAAATGATCTGTGCCTTTTCGCTATTTGGGTATTCCTCTAGCGGCGGTAAAACTGAAAATCAGCTCCTATGATGCCCTCATAAGCAAAATCTCAGCTTATATATGTGCTTGGTCTAAGGCTTCTTTATCTTATGCTGGAAGAACGAGCTAGTGAAAGCGGTGCTTCAAGGGGTCGAATGTTTTTGGTCATCTATCTTTCCCATTCCAGCCACGATTGCCTCTAGAATCATCACTCTATGCCGTAACTTTCTTTGAAGATCCAACAAGCTATTAGCTGCATGGAACAATATTTACTTACCCAAGGTTGGAAGGTGGACTCAGGGCTAAGGGATATCAAAAGCTGGAATTCTGTACTTCTAGCAAAAACACTATGGAACATTCATTGTAAGAAGGATACTTTGTGGATCAAATGGGTTCATCAGGTTTATCTCCACGGGAGCTACATTTGGACATACATATCAAAGAAAGATGACTCTCCTCTGTTCAAGAAACTGCTGGAAATTAGAGACTCCATGAAATTAGAGACTTCATTATGGGGGCGGAGCGGAATACCCGAGATGCTGTTGAGAAACTGTTATCCTAGACAATTCAGGGGAAAATTTGCATAGCTGATGCATACGAATATTTTAGGCCGAAATGAGCTAAAGTAATCTGGACAGGCTGCGTTTGGAAAGCATATGCTACCCCAAAACACGTCTTCATCATGTGGTGGCTACAATTTCTAAATTGCTGAATAAAGACAGATTGCATTACCTACAGATTGATCGCATGTGCAGCCTATGTCAATAGACGGATGAGATGACAAGTCACTTATTCTTTTGCTGCCCATTCAGCTGAGCAGTATGGGATAGTATCCGTGTCAGGCTGGGTATTAGGCGATCAATGTCCAATCTCCCTAGTGTAATGAAATGGATTAAAAAGGAAAGTCGGGGCACAACTTGGCATAGCAAAGCCAAACGGATCGCACTTACTACTATCGTTTATCATGTTTGGATGGCAAGGAACAAAAAGATTTTTGAAGACCTTACACCTCGAGTTGATATTGTTGTCCGACGAATCAAAACACACGTATACAAAGTAATCCTTTCTTTTTATCCGAATGTTTTGATTCATTGGGACTCATTAGCAATTGGTCACTGATCCATATCATTTGTACATCATTTTCTTTGTTTTCATATGTTTTGCTCTGGTATGCCGGTAGTAGTTGTATATATCATATGATTGATGGTTGCCGGGAATGTCCGGCGTATTTGTACATGATTTTGATCAATGAAAATTTATTTACCGACCAAAAAAAAGATACTGAAAAGTTCCTCGAGCCCTTGAAAATGAAATATGAACAAGCAAGAGGATACTAGGCACATAAATCAGTTGTCAAGCTCAGGTAATCAATTTATATGGCAGGATAGTAGGTGCACATCTCGATATGTATTGAAAGAGAGAACTGTGAATAAAATTGAAGAACTGGATTTGTGAAAGATGAAGAAAATATTCATTCAAACTGTAATGTTCCTACCTTTACCGTATAAATACAATTGGAGCTCAAACAGAATGTGCCAGCTCATTTAACATAAAATGACAACTGTGATAAACTAACTAGAACTAACTAACTGGAAGCTACCCAACTAACTGAATTACAAATGGTAGCTAACTGAATTACAATTTCAAATTCTCCCTCCCTCAAGGTGGACGGTGCAAATCTACAGTAGCCAACTTGGATAATAACGGAAACAAAAGGGAGGCCGGTAAAGCTTTGGTGAAGACATCTGCGAACTAATGTTGAGTTCTGACCGGTAGAAGTTTAATAGAACCTTCAGTGACTTTATCACGAATGAAATGACAATCAATCTCGATGTGTTTTGTCCTTTCATGGAAGATAGGATTGCTGGCTATGTGGATTGCAGCTTGATTATCACAAAAGACTAGTGCCAGAGTTGATGGAGATATCTAAAATCTTGAAGCAATTGATGAATCCAAATGATTTCACTAGCTGTATAGGCTAAGGCACGGTGCTCAGCTCCTGCAGAAGATCTGGATATTGTTTGTTGCTTTTTAGCCTCCCACAAGATGAAGGAGTCTCCTAAAAACACACAAAAACCTATGATAGACTTCCTTGAGTCAAGGCAAGCTCCCCAATCAGAATCTGCATATGCTCGAATTTGTAAAGAAGAAGAAGCAGAGAATATTAATCCTTGTCCTGGAGTAGCTTTGAGGTACTTTAAGAGATAATGAACAACATCAAAGTGCGGCTGGCAATGCTGGGAAACAAACTAACTAAGTTTGTGAACTGCAAAAGTTATGTCAGGTCGTGATATGGTCAAGTAAAGTAGGCATCCAACAAGCCTTCGATACAAGGATGCATCATCAATTAGCTCACCTTCAAATGAGCTAAGGCGAACCTTGGGATCCATTGGTAGTAAAACTGGTTTGCTAGCAAGAAAATCAGCATCTTCAAGAAGCTGTAGCGTGTAATTTCTTTGTGAGAGAAATATTCCATTGTGAGATCTAGCAATCTCCAAACCAAGAAAATATTTCAGCACTCCAAGATCCTTAAGTTTAAACTGGCTATGTAGAAATGTCTTTAAAGATTCAATAACATTGTTTTTGGACCCGTGATGACAATGTCATCTACATAAACCAGCAAGGAAACAAATGTATTCCTAGACCCTTTAGTAAATAGGGAGTCATCTGATTTCGATTGCTGAAAACCATGAAGAATCAGAACCTGGGAAAACTTTGAGAACCATTGTTGAGATGCCTGTTTCAGACCATAAATGGATTTATGGAGTTTGCATACCAACTGTCCCTTTGCAAGATCATTATTTGCCTTGGAATATCCCAAAGGCAACTCAATGTATATCTCTTCAAAAAGATCTCCATTAAGAAATGCATTGTTTACATCTAACTGAGCCAGATTCCATTTTCGAATAGCAGCAATGGCAAGTAGTAGTTTAACAGTCACAAGCTTGGCAATAGGGGATAATGTTTCAATAAAATCCAATCCTTCTTGTTGGGTATAACCCTTGGATACTAAACGAGCCTTGTACCTTTCTATGCTCCCATCAAGTTTGTACTTTATCTTATATACCCATTTGCATCCAATGGAATGTTTGCCTTTAGGTAGAGTAGTTACTGACCAAGTATTATTTTGTTCCATTACAGCCAACTCAGATGCCATAGCATCTTTCCAATGCTGAAACTGTATGGCGTGATGGTAGAATTGAGGTTCAAAATTAGATGAAATGGTGAGAAGATAATTTTTATGTGAAGGAGAGAATGCAGTATAAGAAATGAATTTGGACAAGGGATACATTTAGTTGTTGTTTGGAGTTTTATCTGATAGAAGATTGCAATGGAATTCTTGAAAATATGAAGGAGTTTTACTGATCCTTGTTGATCTTCTAGGTAGGTAAGATGAGGGATTGGAATCTGGTATTTCTTGATCATTACCAATTGATTTTGAAGTTGATGGTGAAGATAAGGGATTGATAGGCAAATTTTTGAGCATGATCATTGTCATTGCCATCTAAAGAAGGAGTAGAAATTTCATTTTCATCAGGGACAATGCGAGGTAGAACAGTATTTGGAAATGGATCATTAAGGTCAGTTGTATGAGGAATGGAATGAAATGGAAAATGACTTTCATGAAATACAACATCTCTGGAAATGAATAATATTTTAGAGGAAATATCATACAACTTATAACCTTTTATGCCCGGAGGATAACCTACAAAGATACATGCTGTGGCTTGAGGATAAAATTTATTTCTATGTGATGGCAGGATTGAAGCAAAACAAAGGCTTCCAAACACTTTAAGAAAGTTGTAATCAACTGGAATACCATACAACAATGAGAAAGGAGTGTCTTTTTCAGAATAGGAAAAGGAGTCATGTTGATCAAAAATGTGGCTATGAGCACGCATTCTCCCCAAAATCTGATTGGAACTCGTGATTGAAAAAATAAAGCTCGTACCACATTAAGTGAGTTCTGATGTTTCCTTTCCACTACAGAGTTTTGCTCAGGTCTTTCTACACTGGAAAACTGATGAATAACTCCTTTTTCATTGAAGTATTCAGTAAACTTCAATTCTTGAGCATTGTCTGATCAGAATTTCTTTATTTTCTTGTGGAATTGAGTCTCTATTAGAGCAAAAAACTTGGGGATGATAGATTTAACATCAGATTTCTGCTTCATAAGATATAACTAAGTGAACCTTGTGCAGTCATCAACCAAAGTCAGAAAATATTTATGACCATTATGTATTGGAACGTGATATGGCCCCCATACATCACAGTGGATTAAATCAAAAGGAGCATCAGACAGTCGATTATTTGAAATAAAGGATAACCTTCTTTGTTTAGCCAAAGGACAGTTTGAACAAGGAGTACCAATGTCGCCAATTTTCCTATTACAATCAAACTGTAATTGATCCTTTAAGAAATTCAGTTTTTGAAAAGATAAATGGCCAAGTCTGTTGTGCCAAATTGTATCAGTTACATTATTTATTACTGAAATGGAAGAGAAATTGACAATTTTGGGAAATTGATCAACTGCATCATAATTGACTTCAATCACATATAGTCCTGCATTTCTTCTACCCCTGCCAATCATCCTCAATGTGTGCAGGTCCTGAATGATACACGAATCAGTAAGAAACTACGCACAATGATGACTTCCTGATTAGAGAACTTACGGACTGTAGATTGAACTTGAATTGAGGGATAAAAAGCACATCATTCAGAACTAATCAAAAAAACAGATGCACGGTTCCAATAGATTGCACAGGGATCTTAGTATGGTTTGGCAATGTAACATAAGCATTCTCAATATGATTCATTGTACTAAAAGCTCAAGAGTTAGAACAAATGTGGCTTGTAGCTCCTAAGTCCGCTACCCAGTATTTAGATGAATTAAGAGAAGCAGGTACTTGATTCATTGTTTGCCTCTGTATCCATGGACTAACAGAGATTGAGACGCAAGTACTTGATTCATTGTTTAGCTCTCTATCCACTTTTGTAGTCTTGAGATGACTACTCAATATGCTCATCAGGTGCTGGTACTGATCAGCATTAAGTGTTTGCATAAAACCTCCAACATTTTCTCCAACATTCCTTTGTGACTGACTCACGGATAAATCAGAAACTTGGTTAGCCATAACATCATTACTTGATCCAGTCTGATTGTTCATTCTAGGCCTTTGTCTGGGTTTATATCCCGGAGGATAACCATGCAATTTATAGCATTTGTCAACTGCATGGCCAGTGTATCTACAATAGGTGCACACAGGTCTTTCCTTCCTTTGAGGTTTGGTGAAATGATATCCAGTGCCAACCTTCTTAGTGTCATTTTGGACTTGAAAAGCCATAGAATTAGGTCCAGATATATTCATGGTTACATTAACTGCTCTTTGATGTTCCTCTTGGGAAACAAGTGCAAAAACCTTATTGATAGGAGGAATGGGATCCATCAACAGCAATGGACCCCGAACCTAAGCAAATGACTTATGTAGCCCCATGAGGAAGGACAACATATTCCATCCAATAGTGCTCAATGAGCCTTTTCGTGCCTCCACAAACACACTTTCCACAAGAGCACACATGTCTGTAATTACTAAGCTCTTCCCAAATGGTTTTCAACTTAGTAAAGTATGATCCAACAAATGACTGACCTTGTGTATGATTCATTAGCTCTCGTCGTAATTGGAATAGGCGTGGCCCATTCTTTTGCTGATAGCGCTCCTTTAGGTCTATCCAAATCTCATAAGTAGATTCATAATACAAGATACTTGCAGAGATTTCTTTAGACACGGAATTGAGAATCCAGGATATGACAATGTCGTAGTTTCGAATCCATGAATTGAGTAATTCCGGATTATTTTCGGGTTGTGGTATGGATCCATTGATGAATCCTATTTTTTTCTTTACTGATAGTGCAATCATTATCGATCGACTCCAAGATGCGTAATTATCCCCCACCAGTTGCTGTGAAACGAGAACAAGACCTGGGTTATCTGAGTGGTGCAGAAAATATGGATTGATTCCATCATCGTTTGTTGATGACGGAGTATTGTTTAATGTTGGATTTGAAGCAGCCATCGTGGTTTACAAGCTTCAAGCAGAAGCTGAATAATGCTCTGATACCATATTGAAAGAGAGAAATGTGAATAAAATTGAAGAACTGGATCTGTGGAAGATGAAGAAAATATTCATTCAAACTGTAATGTTCCTACCTTTACCGTATAAATACAATTGGAGCTCAAACAGAATGTGCCAGCTCATTTAACAGAAAATGACAACTGTGATAAACTAACTAGAACTAACTAACTGGAAGCTACCCAACTAACTGAATTACAAATGGTAGCTAACTGAATTACAATTTCCAATAATACGGCCATGCGAAAATTAAGTAATACATTTATTACAAGTGAATTAGAAGAATAGTTCAATCAGCATTAAAGGAGAAACGAATAGAACAAACTACATGGATCCAATCTGCCCGGTACACTCGTAGATAGGAAGTAGCATATTAAACGGCAACAGGGATCTCGAACCATACATGGAGCCTCTCAATTGACTGTATAATAGCAGAAAACATTGAAAAATAGAGATCAGGCTTTGTTAAAACAAATAATCACTCTTCATCCTTCTTAAACACACGAATATAAAAATGGAGAATATTGCCACAGGTAAAATGGTCATAACTACAAGAAGCTTCGTGTTTCTCGTTGTGGTAGAATTAACTACGTGGAGGGGGGAAAATGGATTCATGTAACCGCCCCGTATTTTATAGGAGGAATAAGGGATAGTTAATAGTTTATTATTGTTTTCTTGTTATCATTCTGAAACTCCAACTTTTTACAATGATCAGTAGTACCTAAATTCTATCATGTTCATACTTAATAGGACATAGATGATGACAAACTACCACGTTATGCAAGGTGTCAAGAGTACATGGATTAGAAACCGAATTCGATTAAGAAAACCTTCGGGGATTTAATTTCTTAACCTTCAAAACTAAGTACTTACCAGATTCTGTCTTCACAAGCTACAAGGACAGGCTTTGACCTTTTGGTAAGCATGAAATTCAAGGCATCCCATAATTGCCAGCTATTATTTAAATCATCCTAGTAATGTCATGGTAGTCTCTCCTTGTCGTTTCTCTTGACATTCTGTTTGTTCCTCAATAAATCATCCACTAGACAAATGAAAAGGCATATTTTGACTAGACGGTACATCCTTATACGCGTCCTTAAACTATAATACTAAGAATAATGCTATTTATCTAGACTACCGATTGACCTTTTAAATCTATGGATATGGGTCCCATTAAAGATGTCCAATCACTTAATTAACCCCATGACTGAGTTACTCTAATCCTAAGTTAGATTCAAAAGTTTTCACTACTCATCCACTGTAAGCATAATCCTACACATGAACATGCAAATAGAAACTGAGAAAGATCCTAACAAATAATAATTCACAAAGATAAAATATAGATCCATTACCTAAATTAGTACAGCAAGGATGAGAAGCAACTATATGGACTCTAAAATTGGCAAAGGCTGAAAGTAGCAATGATTTGATTAAGATGAGTGTCCTCAGTTGAGATTGTAATGAATTTTAAAAATTCTTCGAAATTTAGATGTTTTCAATGGAAATTTAATTAAATCTATTAAAATCTAGGTGTCCCCAATTTAGATTTTAATAAAATTCAATAAAATCTTTTAAAATTCAGGTATNTCTAAAATTGGCAAAGGCTGAAAGTAGCAATGATTTGATTAAGATGAGTGTCCTCAGTTGAGATTGTAATGAATTTTAAAAATTCTTCGAAATTTAGATGTTTTCAATGGAAATTTAATTAAATCTATTAAAATCTAGGTGTCCCCAATTTAGATTTTAATAAAATTCAATAAAATCTTTTAAAATTCAGGTATTCTCAATAACTAGTGAATTTATAAAGATTTCGTTAATAGAGAAATTTTAAAAGATTGGGATGGATTTCAAATTTAAAAATACATATAATCAAATCTTTTAAAATTTCACCATATTGACGAGATTCTTATGGAATTTGTGAAAATCTATTTAAATCCACGAAATTCATAAGAATTTATAATCTTTTAAAATTCATCAAAATTTTAGTTGAGGACATAGAGCTCTTACATTAAAGGACAAAAAGTTAATCTCAACACAATAACAACCCGTCAAGGTACATTAACCTAATTCATCAGACTTTACAGCAGCAGTTATTATGCAACAAGTGAAGTCGAAAGTCGTTTATTGAATCTACATAAAGAAAGAACGGCTAAAGTATCTATGCTATTTTTATTTGAATTTCATATATAAGATACAGATCCATAATCAGTAAATTAACTGTATTAGCAATGATGCTACAATGGTAATACTACAACAAATACATGCCCTTGACAGAACAAAAGTTGGTATTGTCTTTTGATACAGATAAGACTGCCCGGGCAAGCAATGCCCACCGACCACATAAACTTCTTCCTCGTGGATCATGGATTTCCTCACATAAAATCAACAAGATAAAACAAGGTAATTGGACAACAAACGATAATAGGTTTAAAAAAATCATAAGAATCAAAATGAACGCCAATAAAGTGATTCTGCCGCACAATTGAAATGATTTTCACTGCGTGGTTTTCTTCCCATTGCCATAGTACCTGAGATACCACTGAACGAATTTCTTCAACCCCGTCTGCAGATCTGTTGTGGGCTTATAGCCAAGCTCATTCTGAGCCAAGCTGATGTTCGCGTGTGTGAACTGCACATCCCCGTTTCTCGGCAATTTCATAATCAACCTCTTTGCTTTCACCTTGAGTAATCTTTCCAAAATGCTCACAAGATTTGAAACGGGCACAGGAGACGTGTTGCCCAAATTGTACACCCGTAATTGAGCTGGCCTTTTCTTCTTACCACCGCTACCAGTACTTTTCTCAGCAGTGTCCAATGCAGCTAAACAACCCTTTACAATATCATCAATGTAGGTGAAGTCCCTCGCAACTGTACCATGATTAGCTGCCTCAAAGATAGGAATTGACTTCCCCTCCAAAATATCCCTAGTGAAAAAGAAATATGCCATGTCTGGCCGACCCCAAGGTCCATAAACCGTGAAGAACCTCAATCCAGTCATTGAAAGTCCATATATATGATTGTAAGTATGTGCAATCTCCTCACCAGCCTTCTTAGTTGCGGCATACAAGCTAGCAGGCTGGTCCGTCCGATCCCTCTCTGTAAAGGGCACCTTGGTATTCAACCCATATACAGAACTACTAGACGACCACACAATAGCAGGCTGAGGATTGACACTCTTGCAAACCTCAAGAACACTAACAAGGCCAGCAATGTTGCTATGCACATAGGAGCTAGGATTTTCCATGGCATATCGTACCCCAGCCTGCGCAGCCAAATGCATAACGTGGGTGAAGGGAACAATGTTGAAAAGCTTCTTCAAGAGGGCAACATCATTGATATCACCCTCAACAATGTACACCCCCGTGCGGTCCAAGTGCTCTTGTCGCGCCCTCTTAAGGGATGGGTCATAATAATCATTGAAATTATCGAGCCCAAGAACGCCATCACCACGGCGCTTGAGAGCAGTCGAGACATGGGTTCCTACAAAACCTGCAGCCCCAGTGACCAAAACAGAAATCCCATTTCTTGACCTGATTTTAGCTGAGGTCCTGACACTTTTTTCCCAAGCAGGGCTAGCATAGGACCTTGTTCTGAGGGATCTCCTAGAGAGATCCGAGGGGACAGGTGATGAAGAAGAGGGTGATCTAAAGAACAAGAAGAAGATCGAGCCTATAAAAACAAAGGACCAGAAAGTGAGCTTGGCTAGAGAATAATGCAGCCTTGGCCTGCTATATGGAGATTTCTCCATCTTACACGTCCCTGGGGTTGATGGATTATTGTCAATGTGCTTCATCTATGACATAATCCTCTCAAAATCTCGGAGATTCGGGAAGTGCCTAGATGGAAACTCCTTAACTTTCTGGCCAATCTACTGATTTTCTTGGATTTTCAAGAAATAACAGAGTAGGATTAGGGTTTGAAAATTACAAAAAGATTCAAGTTTTTTCCTTCAAAATTTGAAGAACATGGTTTTGAATATAAGGATAAAAACTTAGAAGAAAAAGGTAAAAGTTCAGAAGAAAAAGGTCTGCATAGATGAAGGTTTGAGGGTGGTTGTATGGTCCGTGAACGAGTTTTATGCTTTATTCATGGGAATCTTCTGTCTGTGGTTTCTTGGAAGGACTGGGTGGTGGTGGTGGTTGTTTTTTGACCTTTTCTTGTTTTACAGCAGCAGCAGAGGATGAGATTTGAAATTTTGATGATTGAAGCACATTTTTAATCCAAACAAATGGAAAATATAGCGGTTGGAAATGAAAAGGCAGCTACTTTTTGTTTACCTTCATCTCACAGATGGGATTCAAATTTGATAGCTAACAGTCAT